>MU224432.1:1848702-1861343 GCA_018584345.1 Thuja plicata | reverse complement strand
GAGATTTTGTGGGTACATTAAGTCACAAGGTTCAAATCTTATGAAAGTGGAGCAAGCTTCCGTGACAGATTTAAATTTTCAGAATGTGGCTTAAATCTTTAAAACTGACCCCCAACATCAAATCGCAACCTAGTATTACTTTTGGACATAAATATGAAGCATGGAGGGGGTTTTACTTTTGGACTTCTCTCAATGGGTTCTATTACTAGTAATTTGTAATTTGTAATTCTTTCATGCAGTTTCTTTTCGAGAGAGGGCATGCCCCCAAATGCTGTTGTTGAAATATGATGTAACTTCCCTCTTTACAGTGGTGTCCTCAGATCTCCCATAGTCCCTTTATTTAGATTTTGTTAAATTTTTTTTTGATAGTGGCCTCTAATGGTGGCTGTTTTGGGTTTATTTTGGGGAAATTAGATTTTGTTTTTGGAACTTTTTTTAATAGGTGTTTCGGGTGCCTTTTTAGAAGCAAGTGATGAAGTGACCTATGGACAATGGAAAATAGATGTATTGAAGATAGCATGATTATTATTTTGGATTATTCAAAAGTTCTTCTACAGTGTGCATTCATTATCTCTATTTGTTTTTGATGATTAATAAACCTTGCCATACATACTTTTGGCACAGCCTAACTCTGATTCTTCCACAATCATTTTTTACATTTTAAATATTATTGTTAATCTTTGGCATTAACTACAGGAACACGACATTCCATTGGAGTTTAATGAAAAGGGGTCGAGTATTGCTTTAGAGTTTAACTTGTAGATCAGGAACTTTTCTTCATTAATTTTGGCATTAGAGCAATCTGTGATAGCCTAGAGGAGAGTCTCATGAATTGAGTTAGCAGGGCAAGAGGGAGTGACTCTTCTGCATTGTTTTTCTCCATTTTTGGTTCTGTTTCTAGTCTTAAGGATGAACTACAGTAAGAGGGCATTAGTTTAATGAATAGAGGTAGAGTACTGTTATAGAGCTTAACTTGCACGAGCAGAGGCTGATCTGCATAGAATTAAGAATTGTGTGTATATTTTTTTATATAGAACATTCCTTGACTTAAATAGCTTGTTAGACAGTTGTTGATGATAATTCTGTTGGCTACTATCAGTTAAATTTTGAATATGGTTATAAAAATGAGGGCCAGTACTGTCCTGTTTCAGGCTACTTAGTTTCCTTCAAACCGAAAAAAATGCTTCCTTATGAATATCAATAAATAGATCTTCCTTCTCACCTTTTTCCAAACAAAAAGACAAACCCAAAAGGAACTAGGTGATATCCTAACCATCTCACTGTCAACTAAAAGGAAATTATGTCATGTTTTACAAAGCTCTAATGATTTGGAATGTTTCTATTTTGCAAAGTTGCATGGACACAGATACAGATACAAATACAAAAACGGTTGGATACGACATTAATAAAGGACATATACACATATATTTATCACAATTTTCTAAGTTACTAGAGGAGATTTTCATTAATTCAAAAGCAATATAGACACATAGTGTTTGACACAATTGGAAAATTAAGTTCTTTTGGGCACACATGGGTATAATATTCTACGTGTTTCTGGGCTGTATCAGATACGTATCCTAATCAGATACAGGGATACACGTGCCTAGGGAGGGACAGAGGAGTTTTCGGCAACTATGCTATTTTGAAGTCCATTTATTGAGGACACTTATGAGAGTATTATCCAATTTTACAGCTCATGAGGAGATGATAAAAATTCCAATACCAATGTTATCACATAAACATTTATATTTGGGTCACCAAGGCAGTATTGAAATAGTATGAATGACAATGTTAAAATTGTGCCAATTCACTGCCATCATCCCTAGCTATAATTTCCAACTTTTCACTTCATGCATGTATTTAGAAAAGAAACTAGTAGCCCCAGGAATCCCTTGTCTTTGTTTGATCATTAAATATATATTGATGTTCTCTTGTCATGTTGTCTTGTTTTAAATTGTTATCTTTGTTTCACGCTAGGTATGTTAAACTCTATTTAAAATTATGCCTAATACTCTATATATAAACAATTAAGTGTCTAGGACAAATGCTATGCTATATTTCAGATCTTTTTCTNGTTGCACCAAGTATCTATGTAATATCCTCATGTCTAGCTCTTGTGTTAATTCTGCCTTGAGAAAATTTGTTTTTCACCTTATTTAAACAATTACATAACCTTTGGTATAAGAATTACATAGTTTATTCTGAGAACTGAATATGATAATGTAGACATTATTTTCACTCAAATACACTTATACATAATTAACTGTCACCTGCTATAAGCAGTACCCTCTGCTCTGCCCACTTCCCCTACCTCACGCAACCTCCTCGATCCTTCCAAAATCAGAATAATCACCATCCTATCCCATCCCATCGCTATCCCTATCCCTATCCCTATCCTTGTTCATATATTTACACAATTTGTTGTCCCCTGCCGCCCCCAACACATCCTCGGAGGCCTCGAGAATCTGGGAAATATTATTGTCATCCTATCCCAAAATCTTAGAAAAACATAGCTGCATGAAAGTCAACTTTTTAAATATTATTGTTAATCTTTGGCATTAACTACAGGAAAACAACATTCCATTGGATTTTAATGAAAAGGGGTCGAGTATTTCTTTAGAGTTTAACCTGTAGATCAGGGACTTTTCTTCATTAATTTTGGCATTAGAGCAATCTGTGATAGCCTAGAGGAGAGTCTCATGAATTGAGTAAGTAGGGCAAGAGAGAGTGACTCTTCCGCATTGGTTTTCTCCATTTTTGGTTTTGTTTCTAGTCTTAAGGATGAACTACAGTAAGAGGGCATTCATTTAATGAACATAGGTAGAGTACTATTATAGAGCTTAACTTGCACGAGCAGAGGCTGATCTGCATAGAATTATGAATTGTGTGTATAGTTTTTTATATAGAACATTCCTCGACTTAAATAGCTTGTTAGACAGTTGTTGATGATAATTCTACTAGCTACTATCAGTTAAATTTTGAATATGGTTATAAATATGAGGGCCAGTACTGTCTTGTTTCAGGCTACTTAGTTTCCTTCAAACCGAAAAAAATGCTTCCTTATGAATATCAATAAATAGATCTTCCTTCTCACCTTTTTCCAAAAAAAAAGACAAAACTGAAAGGAAGGTGATATCCTAACTATCTCACTGTCAATTAAAACGAATCTCAAAATTTTGAAAGGGCTGAAGAAAATTGTTGTATTAGAAAGAGCTGTAAAAATCTCTCATATAGCCCTCTAGTGATAAGAAGTGCAGTTGAACTAAAGAATTGATCTTCTGATAATCTTGTTGGATCAATCTCTAAGATGGAGTTTGAGATTATCTAAAACTAACAACACAATGTGCATCAAGGACACTTGTTTTATTGGGTCATTTAATCTGTTGAAATCGTAAACTACCAAAAATAAATTGCAGTTTGGTATGAGGTTGAAAGTTAATAAAATCATTGATCATGGCACTCCATATAGCCTAGGAACACACTGAAGCAAACAACTTCTATTAAGAGACTCTAAACAGCTCAAACAAAATTCCTTCTTTTTTTTGGAAAAGGTAAAACATACCTTTAACAAAGAAAACTGTTGTCGTTGAAACACAGGGTGAGAATAAATCTCTAGATCTTAGGGTTGCAGATGAATGGCAATGCAACAAAACTCAAAGCATTTAACAGAAAGCAAAAGTTTTGGGCCACATTAATAACGGACTTATTACCAACAAAGCCTGGACATTTACAGTGGTTTTAACGCACCTTTACATTTCATTTTTTGGGCTGCTTACTGGGTACGCAATGAAGGTAAGCGGATTAGGTCAACCACTAAAAACACACTGCAAACACTGCAAACCCTTGCAAACCACCATGTATGCTTTCCTCGTGGTTTCAAACACTGCAAACCCTACCCTCGCAAACCACCATGTATGCTTCCCTCGTGGTTTCAACCACTGCAAACCCATTTGTTTCATGGAATTGGGGCGGCTTCAAACACTGTATTATTCACAAACACTGCAAACCTCAAACCTTGCTTTACAAAACCTTGCTTTCAATTTACAATCCCCACAGTCTCGACGGACCCGACAAAAATTATGATGGGGTTAATTGGAATTGCAAAACCAGGATATGAAACCTAATTCCACCTATTCGGTGGGAAGATGCTGCCACTCATTATGCCTGCTAAACTCAGTTTTGGGACATGAATCTGGAATTGCAAATTAGCGAAACAAATGCCAGATTTCAAAAAAAGGGGAAGTCTCACTTCTAATTCCGCCCCAATTCCATGAAATAAACTAGGCCTTAATGCTTGCTAACCTTTGGCTATTCAGAACTGTTCCGTGTAGAGTGGCCCAAAGAAATCGATGGTTCAGATGTTTACAATGCTCGTCCACTGCCTTCCCTAGACTGTGGATCGTTGAATGACAATATAAGAAATGCTTTTGGCGTAATAATTGCAATCAATTAGTATAATATTCATTAGCGATCATGAGAATAAATGGTGGTAAATTTTTTTGACATGTGGGGTTGCATTCACCTCATTCTCATTTTAAAATGTTAAAGGTCTTTTTTGTTTGCAGAATTGGAATTTGACTCAAAACCTGATTCTCTCAAAATAAGGTTTTGAAATTCTGGTTTTGTGTATTTGGAAGATAGTTTGGACCGTTTGGTTGACCTAGAAGATGACTGAGACCATCCATCTTCTGCGTTTGGTTGCCATTTTCAAAATTAGAATTAGAATTAGATTTAAAACCATTATAAAAAAGTTGTCACATTTATAAAATATAAATCATTAAATGTCACCTTTATAAACTAAAATAATAATGGTGTCGCTATCTAACCTGACACCATATAAAATGCAACCTGTAAAAAATGAATTCAGGTTTTAATATTTGAATTCCACCTATTTGAGTGGAAGTGGAACTTCCAAAAGTTCACCCAAAATGAGAATTCAAAAACACAAACCAGGTTTTTAATTTTGCAATCCAAATGGTAGATTCGGCTCAAAACCCGAAAATCCACTGCCAATTCCACTCATATTCCCGCAAACAAACGGGGCCTAAGGCTTAAAAGTGTGAGCACATTGAATAGTAAAGGTTTAATTATATCAACTCTAACTCTTAAACATTTTGTTAATCCTAACACTAACAATAATCCAAATTGAACTATGATTCTAATGGTAATCCAAATTGAACCCTTGCCTCATTGACTCTAAACCAAATTAAACCCTCAACTTATTCCTAATTGACACTAAATGAAATTGAACCCTAATTCTAAATATAATTAAAACCTAAACCAAATTTAACCCCAACCATAATCACAACCCGAGACAAATGAAACTCTGGCCCTAACCTTAAATAAAAATGAATCCTAACTATGATTCTAAACTAAATGTAACTATAAGCCCTAAACAAATTCTTAATTATAAAACTAACATTGGAGCAAATTGAGCTTTAACCTTAATATTAAATCAAATTGAACTTTAATCCCATAGGTAAAATTAAACCAAAAATTAGGGTTTGAAAAATCCATTAGATTGGTTAACTACAATAGATTTCACTGTTTAATTAATGACATAGTGTTTGGTTTTAATGATACTTAAATGGGTGTGAGTAGCTATCAATGTGGGAGGGAGACTTTGGTTTGGTCAAGTTTCATTAGTAGTTGAAAGGAATTATATTAGTGTTAACGTGATCATCCCCATTTAACAAAGTCAAGGATTAAACATGTGAGCACATTTGATTAGCAAAGGCACAAGCTCACAACCATAATGGTCTGGTAGGGGTTTTAACCTTGGTGGGCCCAACAACAACAACCACTTAACCAATATGCTTAGTGGTGAACCCAATCAATTAGTATAAATGTTGTTGATGATAGAGTGTGGATAATAAAATTATTTTAGTTAATAAATCATTTAGGAGAGGAAGTAAAACTATTTAAATTAGTAATCAATGAGCAATCTTTATCAACAATCATAAATGTACCAATTAAATGAGAGAATAGGGCACTTATTTTAGAATCTATAATATAGAAATGTATTTCTTTTAGATAGAAAAATTTAATATATTTATGTTAGTTTTATTTAGATTTTAATTTAATATTTATTTTTAAATAGGCGTTTACAATAGCAATTGGAAGAAGTTGTGTTAGTCTAATTAGAATGTTCAAAAATTTACAATAAGAGTGGTAGAGATCCATTATGTTCGTGAGCAATAGCTACCATCATATGGCTCTCTCATCCTATGACAGATCAGTTAATATGATCTAAAACGTTGATGCAAACAAAAATCACAGTAAAAAAATCCAAAAGCAAAGCAATAATCATTATGAATTGTGGAAATCTAATATATCTTAATAGCTACCAGTTGGAACTAAAGTTTATACATTTGTGTCTTGAGCTCTAAATTGTAGCTAATTTTCTCTTTCAATGCTTTAACAAGAGAGGTTTGTTGTAAAATGATTTTTTAAAAACTTTGGATCATGATTTGTTTGAAATAATGGACCTTAGTTTCATGGTAAATCTAAATTAATATAAAGTCTTGCATAATCATTTTTTAATTGGATGTCATTCACTGATGTCCTATTTTAGATTCAGTTTTGCAACCTTCCTAATAGTTGAACTTGAAATGGAATTTGTCACTAAACCAAGTTAAGTTTTTTACTAGGAAGGTTGGAGTTATCATGCATTTAGTTTCAAATTTGGACTTCAACAAGCCTCTCAGGACCTAAACATACAATCTTATGCACAATTCTGGTTACAATGTGGATTTTTCAAAGGTCTAGTTATGAGATATTTTCGCTACAATTAGATAAGTCACAAAGGATAATTTGCTCTAGCCTTTAGCGTCTTGCCAACATAAAAGATAATGAAAAATGGGTTGAAAAATTATGGGTCACCTTTTGAGGAGTTTAAATGGAGAAATTGCAATTGCTTCTTATTAGATCAGCTTGAGTCATCAACTAAGAAACAAACAAAGGAGTCTAAATATTTTTCTTTTAAATATCCTAGACATTCCATTTGAACATATACATACATTTACAAATTATCATATATTATTTATTTATTTTGTAATGCCCTACCAAGGAACCCTAAAAAACAAGGGGTAAACATGCACTGAAATATTTTTTAAAACACTAACATCAACATGAGCATAGAATGCGATAGCATTGTGTTCCCCAAGAGGCTAATGAAGGGAAATTGGGAATCCCATAAAGGAAATGTGTGATCAGTATGTGTATTTGGTATGCTACACCCTTAATCCTAGAATATACATATGGTCAAGTGTGTAGTCAAATTATGGCTACCTTAACTCCTAATTGAGTCATATTATCATTGTTATATTGGTATTTAGTTAATTGGGTCAGGATTACACTTATATATATTCATATTTTGGCCAGTCGTAGTGTCTTTTGGGCATAAGAGGGTATACATAGGAAGTAGTTTGCCTTAGGATATCAAGAGTATTGAATTCTTATTGAAAATTATTGGAGGTATCCCCCTTGAAGTGGATAAGGAGGTTGTCCCCTTGAAGTGGCATATTATTATCAATTATTTGAAGTATTTTTTTATATTATATCTTTTATATTTTGCAAGTTATTTCATTACAAGTGGTATCCAAGCATTGATCTTGGCACTGAAGAAAAAATGTCTTTTCATCAATTAATTTGGAGGTCATTTTTAAATTCACATATCTCTCAAATTTGAGCATTTTTAAAAAATAAATTTAAAGGGTTTTTGAAGACTATATTGAATCACATTAATTCCAATTCATGCTGAATTGAGAAAGTTATTATAAAATTAGTTTTTCTGCCAAAAAAAATTATAAATAGATAACTTTCAAATCTTGGTGAAAGTATTCTTAAATTTTAAAGGGTTTTTTAGAAGGATATTAAAGAGAATACAATATAATTTTCAGACCATTTCTATTCCATTTGTGTGATTTATTTAAAAAATATTATTTTCTATGATGACGAGGCCTACTACAAGGGGCAAAACGAATTTTGTGACACCTAAGAAAACTCCTAATAAGGATGGTGAAAAAAATGAGGATATGAGTCCTAATGATGAAATAAACAAGGTTAGGAAAGAAATATCATCAGTTAAGGGAGATATATATTGAAACCAAGGAGATATGCAAAACATGGGAGCATATTTATCTGACATAAAGAATATGTTAACATCTTATGTGAATGGATCAAGAAAGGATTTCTCAAGAAGAGAAGGTGAATCATCTAGGTCAAAAAATAATGATTCAAATTCTAATATTAATTCTAGATCTAGGAGGTGGATATTGTTGGCTATTTTTTCCACCATTCAACCCATCACAGATAAGGTCGATCTAAGACACCTTCATCATGGATTGAATTCCATTATAGGGGGTTAACAGGTCATATATTCAAGTGGATAACATGTCGTGTTATCCTACCCCTGGTGTTTTTTTCTATTTTGTTGGAGCTTCCCTTTTCTATTGCTGAAATCAATGTAGGTGAAACTCTCATCGAAATCTTATGGGCATGTTGTTCATCAGCATAACTTTTACCTGTCAAAAATGGGGAAAATCTGGGGGGTCGATGGTGTATACTTATGCTGATGAGTTGCATCTATAGGACATATGACACGTTTCTTCGATATCTTGAGTGGGCCCACATGCCATGTTTTCCCATGTTTCGCAATACCACGATGTTGGTGGAGTCCATTTGTGGCATAATGCAGGATGGCGAACCAATTGGGTTTTTCCTTGTGGATCCATTTCTTTCACAGGTCAAGTGATGTGGGTCAGTGCTATTATGATATTTTATCAATTTTTATGTTGTGCATCTTCATGTTAACCATCGACCCTAGTTTCTTTCATGGTTTTGAGATTATCTTGAACAGTTTTTTGGGGTGATGTGTGTAACCGTTATGTCGGTGGGGCTAACATCAACATGACATATGACATGTTTTGTCGATATCTCAGGTGGGCCCACATGTCACTTTTTCCATGTCTTAAAATACTACAATGTTGGCGGGGTCCATTTATTGCAAATCACGGGATGGCAAACCAATTAGATTTTTCCACGTGGATCCTTTTTGTTCGACTATCAAGAGATGTGGGTGAATGCTATTATGATATTTTGTCAATTTTTATCTTGTGAATCTTCATGTTAATCAACGACCCTAGTTTCTTTCATGGTTTCAAGATTATCCTGAACAAATTGTTGGGGTGATGTGTGAAACTGTTATTTCAGTGGGGCTAAAATCGATAGGACTCATGGCATGTTATGACGATATCTAAGATGAAATAACACGTCGTGTTTTCCATCTCGATGGTTTTTTGCCAGTGGCCAGATTTTATCATTTGTGTGTCTTCATAGCTTCTATTCAATGTAGAACGACTTCTTTGCCTCTTTTTTTGTGTTTCCAATGCATCTCATGCCTATTTATTTCTACTGGGATCAGATTTGATCTTCTATGAATTAGATGCATTCAAGTATGGCCTCTTCCTATCATTTCATGGATAAATTTTTTCACAAAGATCATATCTTTGCTCATATTTATTTCTTCTACCCTTCTCTAATCTAACTCAACTCTAGAGGGGTTCAAACCTCTATTGTAATATCTAAGTTATGCCTAAACTCTATAAAGGAAAAAAATTGTGCATAATTATTGGCTTCTTCTCTTGTTCTTTGTAGCAGCATTATGCTCTGCAACTGTAATTTCTTGTTTTACCAAATGTTAATCAAATCTTGTTTTTTTCCAAGTACTTTGCCATTCAGATATCGAGCGCGGGTTCCTTGCCTAGTATTGAGTCTTTCTCTTTTGTATTTATGGGTTTGTATGTTGTATCCACTTTGTTGTGAATGCTATATAGTGAATTCATCTTCCTAGGAAGCATCACATTAGTTTTGATCTACTTATGGTACTTGGTAGATAGAATGGAGTCAATGTATGTGTAGGTTAAACTTTATTGATGTTATGTGTATTATATGCAAGGATAGTAACCGTATTTCAATCTAGTGCATCACCCTTTCCCTTTTTGCATTTTCCTTTCACCATATCCTTCTCCCTTTTCCTCAAAAGAAGTAGTTTTTGTTGGAAATAATGGAATGGTGTGTACTGAGAGGGGAGGGGTGAATCAGTACCCTTAAATCTTTTATCACTTAACCTTAATCCTTTTGGTAATCAATATATTGTATTACCAACCATTTGTGTTATTCTATCTTTTTGTATGTTATATCAAATCATAAACTTAATTTGCATGTAAACATTCATGAAATGTAATGAAACATGACACAAGATTTGGTAATGCAAAAAACCCCTGTTAGAAGGTAAAAACTACGGTGGGGATGAAACCCACAAAACTTCACTATCTACAGAATGGAAGGGGTCAGTTAAGGCTTACAAGTTTGATCACTTCTGATGATCTTACTCATTTAGGAGAAACATGTAGAGACTGGTTAAGGTCTAATCTGTTAAGAGCTTTTGCAACACTGTTTAGTGTGCACTCGGTTAAGAGATTTACAAAGGATTGTTAAATCAACCTTATCAAAGGATTTCTTCTATTTTCTACACTTGTTAGAATGTAGTAAAAAATATTCATTAACCTGAGTATATGCAATCTAGAATTGCTAATTACAAAACCATTAAATATTACAATATGATGTGTCACTTATAGTGACTGATTAATACCTCTGTTATGCTTGGTAGCCATGGATCTTGTTCTTGATAACTGATTTCATCTTTGGTTGTCCCTCTGCATAAACTATGTCTCTAATCCATAGAATTTTTTGTAGCTACAATCATCATCACATCACTCTGTTATGATTTATTACACATCTATTTATACAATGAGTTTACCTAAATGAGTTTCACACATAAGAAAAATAACTCTATGATCAAAGGTTTACAACTTGACCTTAATCTCCTAGTTTGCACATTTCTAATCAGTTAGACTCATTAAAACAATTACAATTACATTCCTTGTCCCTCAAGAAATGGATTTAAAACCAAATAAAAAAGCTAAATATAAAACATAAGTGTTTTATTCGACGTGTAAGTCAAATCCACATTTCTCAGGATTATAATTGTCTCTCAATAGACTGGTGCTCAGGTTGCTCTATAGTCTGCCTGTCAGATTCCTCTATGAACTGTCTATCGAGTTCCTTTGTGAAGTATTTGTCAGGTTCCTCTGTTGTCTTCTTTTTCGGGTTCCTCTGTCGGGTTAGTTTGTCGGTTTATACTGTCGGGTTCCACTTGTAAATTGTGTCATCGGTTTACATTGTAACCTGCACTGTTGGGTTACACTATAAACTTTGTTCTTGGGTTCCCATGTGAAGTTGTTTGTTGGTTTGCACTAAACCTATCTTTCGGTGTTAGTGTTACTGACGGTTCAAACTATTTTCCTTTGCATACTAATGGAAAAATATGTCATCAATCTCCCCCTTTGAAATTAGTATCAAAAACTGATATATGCAAAAAATAAAATGTTTAGTATGTACACCATGCGTTCACTTTGTCATTATGACTCCCCCTATGTGTATGATTCGGTATAGTATATGTATATAAACTTTGACTTTGTACTATTTTCCCCTTTTTACCTTATCTTCTCCCTTTATCATATCATTTCCCCCCTTTTTGATAGTAAAGGCAAAGGTGTAATTACTTACAACTTGTCAAAAATGTGGGAATGGGAGTTCTTCATGTCTTCCATCATTTTCTCCCATTTCTCTTGAAGGTGTTCCAGAGCCATGTGCTCCAATGTAATCCTTGCATGCATATCATAGATGTTGTCAGTGACAGACATCTCCGGGGTGGCAATCAATTGTCTTTCCGTTGTCATATGTTGTTGCAGTAGTGTAAGATTTGGTAGGAGTGGAGCCTGTAGGTTGGTTACCTCATCTCTGAACTTTGATTATGCCTCTTGAATCTTAAGTCTCAACTGCTTTGCTTCCATTACCTTTGCATAATGCAACTTGATTGCATTATCAGTTGTTGAGAGACCTTGTGCGCTAGCAGTAAGATCTGCATCTATCTTTGCAATCTTTTCACTATTTTCCTTAGTGAAGTGCTCTAATGTGATTAACTTCTGAATTAAGGTGTGTATCATCTTAAAATGGAAGCACTCCATGTTGAGACCTTTTAGCCCTCCCTAGTAAGCTATTATGGTCCTAATTTAGACACCTTCATGCTTCCATGGAGTTTCATGTGCTTATGTGCCTGTTCTACCCCTCTTTTCTGCCTTTTCTGTCTGTTTCTGAGACTCTGGCACATTTCCTGAGGTTCTGACCCTCTGGGTCAAGGTCTACCTTGACGCTGACCTAGGTCAGGGTCAACCTCAACCCTGACCTCAGGGTCCAGGGTCCAGGGTCCTTGGGATTGAGTCCCAGTTTCGAGGTTTCATCAAAATTTTATATTTTCCCTCTCCAGGCCCATTATTCCTTGAGTTAAGTGTCAAACTCTTAAATTAATATTTGAGGTGGACCTTTCTCGAGCTTTGTGTAGGATTCCTAATTTATTATTTGAAATAATCCTTTCTCGAGTTTTGTACCTAATGCTCAAATTAACTTTGGGGTTGGCCTTACCTCGAATTTTGTGACAAGGCTCTTAAATAATTATTTCTACCTTAAGGGTGGACCCCTTCTAGAGTTTTGTGTCAAGAATTTAATTTGGTTCT
>MU224432.1:1817661-1829854 GCA_018584345.1 Thuja plicata | reverse complement strand
GGTTGGCTCCTAACAGGGCTCACTTCAGAAGAGTGAAAATTTGGGGTACCGGTCCCAGTGGTTTTTCCCTTTACAGGGTTTCCACATTAAAATCCTTGTGTTATATGTGTATGGTTCATTACTTTATATTACATTCTACATATGCATTTATGGTTTGATTGGTATACTCTGCATACTTACTGAGTATCGGTAAATACAATTTAGTGCTTATCGGTTATCAAGTAGAATAAGGACAGAGAAGGTAAACCGACAGATAGTTATTTATTTCAAGTATTTCAAAGGCATACATCTTGTAGCGACTTAATAATTGGAGAAGTATTGATTGGTGGATTAAAGTTTAAATTGGATAAAGTTTTGAGGCCACTGATTCACCCCCCCCTCTCATCTATTACTAACACTAAACACAAATGTCACTTTTATGTCGTTAAAGTTTAACAGTTTTGCATGTCGTGGTCCTCTTCCTTTGTTAAAGTGTGACACAGGTTTGTACTTTTACCCAATCTTAGGGTCAGTTATTGAACTTGCCTTGATCATTGATGCACATACCTCATCAATTGTAGTAGGAAGTTGTTTCTTAATAGGTTGTTCTTCCTATTCATTGTCTTCTATATCTTCATTGCTTCTGATCAGTCTTCTTCTTTTCGTTGGTGCATGTTTCCCAGTTTGAGGATTCCTTTTGTAAGTCCTCACTTGTCCTTTCTTTACCGGTGAAGAAGTTGCATCTTTTGTTGTATGACTTCGAGTCCTTGATGCACCATTAGTCCTTGGTTTCTTTGCTGCTGGTGGTGGTGCATCAGACTCTTTAGATTCAGAGTCACTCAATTATTCTTCTTCAACGACTGGTGACTGTCCCTCAGTGTCATCCTTTTGTTTTGGCTCTTCATCATCTATCGATAAGTTCTTCTTAAGTGTCTTTACCATTTTGTCTTTCTTTCTATCACTTTTCTCCACAACTAAGCCTATTTTTATTCTTTCCTTGGCTTCCTCATAGGTTCCAAACCTAGGTTGTGACTTGTCTAATGGTTCATTTAACAATGCTTCAATAGCATTGGTGGCTTGATCTATGTTGACCTCATATTCAAGTGGTGCTAACCATGATGTACTTGGTACAACTGGTTTGATAAAGGTGTTATCGATATCCACCATAAAGCAAATATCAGTGTTATATTTTTCTACCAGTTGTTCTGGTATCCTCATCATTTTCTGCATTCTGTCCTTAAATCCAGTGAAGTATTCACCCATAATTGATGTAAAGTTGTCACCTTATGACTTGATGAATTCACTGATTTGAATTGTCATTGGTCGGGTAGTATCCCAGTTGACATTACCGATAGATGGAAAGAAGTCTTGAAAGTAGAAAAACATGCACATTAGAAGTGATCTGAACTTACATGAGTTGGCCTTTGCAGATCTGATTGTCCTCAAGTTCTCATCTAAATGCTTCAGGAGAAGCTCAGATAGATCTAATTGTAGACCCTTCTTTACAATCTTGTGGGTAGTGTCAACTGCTCCACATGCAATGTTGTTCATCCCGCTGGCTTGGAATATCTTGTATCCCAACACACATGCACCAAATTTCATTTCAGGATCTTTGATTGAATTTACCTTTAATCCTCTTCCATCCCATTATGCACCTGTATTATTTTCTATGTCTTGGTGAGGAGGATGTTTAAGTGCTTTTGCCTTGTCAGTTATAGGATTACCGGTCACTGCATGTATGACATCCCTGTGATCAGTTTTGGCTCATCGAGCCACATCTTTCGGTCATGCACTCTGCTCAACACTATCCGAATCCATTCAGTTTTAAACTCCTTCGAAAACATTAGGGCATTTGTCAGCCCTTTGACCTCAATGTGTTTATGCTCATCCTTGATGTTTCCATCTTTGAAAAGCTTCTTGTAAGCTTGATCAACCTCAAGATCTCCTATCTCGGTGATCTTGCAATGTATGTATGATCATACATCCTCAATCAGTAAAACCCTAGGTGGAATTCCTAAAAATGCTCCAGCGTCATCAGGTTGCGAAGAAAGCTCTGGATAGATTTTGTACTTAGGTTCTTCACAAGTGGAGTTCTTGATTAGATTAACCTTCCTATCCTTAACGGTCTTGATCTTGGTTACATGGGATGTGGTTTCCATGATTTCACAAATTTAGGGCTTTTCCCATAAAATAAACAGTGAGCTCGACGATTCTAGTTACTTACTTTAACTTGTTGTAGTTGTTGATCAGAATCTGAAAGTCGTGAATCTACTTAGAATGCTCTGCAATGTGGTTGCCCTATTTCGCTCTGCTCTGCGCTTCACTCTATTTCACTCTTAATTTCTTTATGAATAATGTGCTATTCTCTCACCCTATTTATAGATTATGCCCTAAGTGGCGCAATTAATGCTCTACCCACTTCTCGGTGTTCAAAGATGAAGTCGCTCGGGTATCACACAAAATTTCAGCTCGAAGCAAGTGAAAACTCACTTGACCTTTCACAGGTTTTCCGATGGTGCTCGGTAAGTGGCGAAGACTTAAATGCATTTTACATGATTACCGACGAGTCTCGGGTTACATTGTTTAACTTGGTTTTTACATGTACACCGATGATTCTCAGTATGTATTGACCGACGAGATTGCATTCACAGATTTATAACAATTAATGCCATAGTGCATCTTTGATCATGCTAGTTTGTCATTTTAACTATGTATAATGGAAGTAATGTCAAGTATAACTTAGTATAGTGCAGTTCCATACTTTTGTTCATTTTAGGTGGGGGCGGTGATATCACCAGATCCATTGGATAAGGTGTCACCAATTACATTGCCTTGTCCAGTGTCATCAGTGTTTGTAGCTTTCCTCCACATTTTGTTTCTCGTCTTCCTGATGTCTTCAAATGTATTTCCATTGGAAAAAGTGCTTGTCTTTGTCACTCGGTCTTTGCAGTCCTTGCTTAGATGACCAACTTTATGACAGTGTAAGCAGGTCATTTTGGGGTTAGTCCAGCTTCTAGACTTTCTCATCCATTTTCTCTTGCAGTTTGCAGCTATGTGTCCATATCTACCACATGTTGTGTAGTTTGTCCATGTATTGTAATCCCAAATGAGTTATCGACTCTTTTCAGTTGATAAGCAGTTTCTTGTTCTTTGGGCTTCCATGCTTACCTTTTCTTCTTCCTGCATTCAAGAGATGTGTGCCCATGCATTTTGCAAGTAGGACCGTGTTTTTCCATGTAGGTTTCCTTCTTTGGTTGCTTCACCTCAAATTTACATTCATATGCTTTATGTCCTTTCTTGTTACATTTATAACATTTTCCTATGAATGAAGATGTGGGTTTAGGAATACCTTTAATTTTTCTTCTGCAAATATTTGATGTGTGGCCTGGTTTTCCACAGTGATTGCATGTCTATTTTCTTGGTCTTGGACTTGTGTATACATCTTTTGGATCATCTTGGTATGGTGATTCTCCATTCTTGATATACCCTAATCTGGTATTGTTGTTGACTCTTCTTTGTCCATCCAAAAAATCATCCAACCTTTTTGTGCTTTCTTCAGCTCTCTTGATCATGTCATTGTGTTGTTGTTGAATTCTTACTTCATGTTTCAATCTTTCATTTTCTTCTCTTAGCTCACCAATAGATTCGAATTTTCCATTGAGTTATATGTTCATTTGGTTTGCCTCTTGACTCATAAGAATAATCTGATTGGTGATCTCATGATGATGTTTAGTAAGTCTTTGTATTTTTAACTCTTTCTCTTGTAGCTTTTCAGTGATCTTCCTCCTGTCATCAATAGCTAGTGTTCTTTCTTGCTCTGCTTGTCTAGCATTATTCATAACCTCAATCATTCTTACCATCTGTGTCTCTTGACCGATTTGCAATGATTTCACTTGTCCAACCAGATGTTGATTGATTTCATTTAGACCTGTAATGCTTCATTCAGATGTGTCTAATGTATTGCAAGATGTAGATTCCGAAGACTCAAATAGATTAGGTATCTCTTCTTCATGATAACTATTTCATTACAGAGAGATGACATTACCTTTTTTTCATCCAGTAACTGTCTAATCTTGACTCTAGCTTCTTTATATTGTTCATAGAAGATCTGTATCTCTAACTTCTGATTCTCAATACTCTTGTCTAGCTTATACCTTTCCATTGTATGATCTTTTATTTTAAGTATTTAAACTTTTCTAAATAAGAGATCTAGCTCTGATACCAATTGTTGGAAATAATGGAATGGTGTGTACTGAGAGGGGAGGGGTGAATCAGTAACCTTAAAGTTTTTATCACTTAACCTTAATCCTTTTAGTAATCAATACATTGTATTACCAACCATTTGTGCTATTCTATCTTTGTTAATGTTATATAAAATCATAAAATTAATTTGCATGTAAACATTCATAGAAACATTCATGAAATGTAATGACACATGACACAAGATTTGGTAACGTAAAAAACCCCTGTTAGAAGGTAAAAACTGCGGTGGGGATGAAACCCACAAAACTTCACTATCTGCAGAATGGAAGAGGTCGGTTAAGGCTTACAAGTTTGATCACTTCTGATGATCTTACCCTTTTAGGAGTACCATGTAGAGACTGGTTTAGGTCTACTCTGTTAAGAGCTTTTGCAACATTGTTTAGTGTGCACTCAGTTAAGAGATTTACAAAGGATTGTTAAATCCACCTTCTCAAAGGATTTCTTCTATTTGCTACACTTGTTAGAATGTAGTAAAAAATATTCGTTGACCTAAGTATATGAAATCTAGAATTGCTAATTACAGATCCATTAAAGATTACAATATGATGTGTCACCTATAGTGACTAATTAATACCTCTGTTATGCTCGGTAGCCTTGGATCTTGTTCTTGATAACTTATTTCATCTTTGGTTGTCCATCTGCATAAAACTTTGTCTCTAATCCATAGAAGTGTTTGTGGCTACAATCATCATCACATCACTATGTTATGATTGATTACACATCTATTTATATAATGAGTTTTACCTAAATGAGTTTCACGCATAACAATGATAACTCTATGATCAAAGGTTTACAACTTGACCTTGATCTCCTAGTTTGCATGTTTCTAATTAGTTGGACTGATTAAAACAATTACAATTACATTGCTTGTCCCTTAAGAAATGGATTTAAAAGAAAATAAAAAAGCTAAATATAAAACACAAGTGTTTTATTTGATGTGTAAGTCATATCCACATTTCTTAGGATTATAACTGTCTCTTAGTAGACTGGTGCTCGGGTTGCTTAGTAGTCTGCCTGTCGGGTTCCTCTGTGAACTGTCTATCAGGTTCCTTTGTGAACTGTCTGTCGGGTTCCTCTATTGTTTTCTCTATCAGGTTAGTCTGTCGGTTTATACTATCAGGTTCCACTTGTAAATTGTGTCATCGGTTTACATTGTAACCTGCACTATCGGGTTACACTATAAACTTTGTTGTCGGGTTCCCTTGTGAAGTTGTTTGTCAGGTTGCACTAAACTTGTCTTTCGGTGTTGGTGTTATCGATGGTTCAAAATTGTTTTCCTTCGCATACTAATGGAAAAATATGTCATCCATTTTAGGTGCATCTAGATTGTAAAGGAATTCAGTCTTCTCCAGGGACTCAACCTCGCTTGTCACATCCCACACTTGGACGTTTTTTCCATATTTCACGAGGTCACCTAGGTCACTAACCACCATCTAGGCAAGGGTGCATACTTTTGTGTTAACAGTTTTTGGCATGCCCGGTGGGACAAAGATTTAAATCAGTTCATAAGTATGCTAGTTAGCCAGTTCAAGATTCATTCACTGAGAATTTGGGTGATTTCTCAGTGCTACCAGCCTTTAGAGGCAGTTCATTCAAACACCATTGTGACTCCAAGTGCAAATCTACTAGTTTCAAGTAGTTACAATGTTGGTATGTAACAAGATTTATCTGGTCTTTTATGTTTCTTCAGGCTTTCTATGAAGTTGTTTGTTTTAAATGCCTTAACATGGATTCCCTTCATAGAGATGCCTCCTATTTTTCCCCATATCATGAGTTTTCTAGCCCTTCACCATCATTTTTTTCCATCTTAATCAAAATTGCAATCTAGTGTTCCCTCATGTTTTCCTACTCAATCTTTAGAGTAGTCCCATAACAGTTTTACCAACCCAGGAGTAAAAGAACTCTTTGACTGTATAGACAACATGGGCTTTAGGTTTGAAAACCTAGGCAAAAAATTTAATTATGTTCATAATCCATATCCAGGTCCAAACAATGGGGGATATTCTTTTTATTGCACTCTTTATGGGTAGTTGGTTCAAGGAGCTGGCTAAAGACAGGGAGTTGTGGGAACATGATCCACCGGTATGTCAAATGGTGTCAGAGGTATGAAATATTTACAATGACGCTTACTAGGCCTATCTCAAAGAGCACCAGGAAGAGGAAATAAAACAGAGGTTGTTTGATGAGGATATTGCAAGAAGACTAGTTGTAGAGATAGATAAAGAGATGAAGCTCAAGCTTGCTCAATTCCAAGCAACTAAGGCTCCTAGGTGTAAGTTTGCTAGCTTCATATAGAGAAATCCCCTCCAATGAAGGAATATCCATAAGAGCCAGAGGTCTATTCTCCTACCATAATTCCAAATCCACCATCTGAAGAAGAGCCCCCCAAACACAAGTTTTCTAGCTTCAGGAGTGAGCCTCCCAAGGTCATCATTTCAAGCTGCAAGGATCCTCAATCTACACCTTAGACACCTCCTAGGGTTGATATTTGTGAGCCTTTATCTAATTATTCTCCCTTCTTCATTGATCTTGAGGAGACAGACGCATCTTTTCTCACATCAGAGACAATACAACAACAATTTCAAATGAAGGAGGAATTAGTGCTACAACAAGTGGTGGAGGAAATAAAGCCAAAGTTGCCCCATGTAGAGAAAGTATAGTCTTCTTCTTATGATTCATCACATACTCCAGAAGGAGAAACATTTATAAAGTAAATAGATACCCAAATGAGGCAACATGATGTAGAGATTACAAGGTTGTTGGAGGCCCAACAAAGACAAGATTAGGAGAGCCTTGCAAGAGAATTGGCCGCACAAAAGAGGTGTGAGGAAGAACTTTTGGAGGAAGCATTGATAAAGAAAAAGCTGACGAAAACAATAAAGGAAACATAACTAGCTCTTTCTTCCACAATACAAGAGCCTACAAAGGTGCAACCTACTATTTTTGAGCATTCACCTGGCTTGGAGGAGAAAAAGGATCTCAAGGACACCATTTTCCTTGAGGAAGAACACATTGGTATGCATAAGGTTGTTTCCCAACCTATGCATAATGTCACAGGAGAGCATATAGTCCAAGATAAAGAGTTTATTGCTTCTTTAGACTATCATAAGGATTGATGTGACATGGGGATACCACAGAGCATGTGGGAGATTGATTTGTATGAGTTTGAAACCTCATGCCTATCTAGAAATCCATCTTCTACTCCAATTGAAGATCATGAGTTGCAAAAACAAGATGATGAAGCACACACACTACTAGCTATACCATCATAGCCAAATTCAAACCATATCTCATGACATGTTATGATGATATCTCACATGGGCTAACACGTCGTGTTTGCTGCCTCGATGATTTTTTCCCAGCGGCCAGATTTGATCGGTTGCGTGTCTTCAGAGCTTCTATTCAATGCATAATGACTTCTTTGTCTCTTTTTTCACGTGGCCAATGCATTACATGCCTATTTATTGCTACTGGGATCAGATTTGATCTTTTATTAATCATATGCATTCAAGTCTAGCCTCTTCCTGTCTTTTCATGGATAAATGTTTACACAGAGATAAGATCTTTTCTGATATTTATTTCTTCTACCCATTTGTAATCTAACTCAACCCTAGAGGGGTGTGAACCTCTATTGTAATATCTGAGTTATGCCTAAACTCTATAAAGGTAAAGTTTGTGCATAATTTTTGGGTTCTTTTCTTGTTCTTTGCAACAACATTATGCTTTGCAACTGTAATTTCTTGTTTTACCATATGTTAATCAAATCTTGTTTTCTGCCTTATTTTTCCATTCAAATATCTAGTGCAGGTTTCTTGTCTGGTATTGAGTTTTTCTCTTCTCTTTCTGGGTTTGTATGTTGTATCCACTTTGTTATGAATGTTATATAGTGAATTCATCTTCCTAGGTAGCATCTCATTAGTTTTGATCTGCATATGGTCCTTGGTAGATAGAATGGAGTCAAAGTATGTGTAGATTAGATTTTATTGATGTTATGTGTATTATAGTCAAGGATAGTAATTGTATTTCAATCTGGTGCATCACCATTTTCCTTTTTGCATTTCCCTTTCAATATATCCTTCTCCCTTTTCCTCAAAAGCAGTAGTTTTAGGTGCATCTAGATTGTAAAGGAAGCCAACCCTCTCCAGAGACTCAACCTCGCTTGTCAAGTCCCACACTTGGAGGTTGTTTCCATGTTTCATGAGGTCGCCTAGGTTGCTAACCACCATGTAGGAAAGGGTGCAAACTTTTGTGTTAACATATACCAAAAGTAGATATGAGCAAGTTTGATGGCAATGATCCACTAACATGGATAAATCAAACAGAGAATGGTTTTTGATGAGCATCATATATACCAAGTGGAAAAAAGTAACTTTGGCATCCTTATATCTAGAATTAGAGCAATTCATTTGGTATCAATGGTTATATACTCAAAGACAAAAAAAAAAAGGTCTGTTAATCTCATGGTCAACTTTTACAAAGGATCTACAATCACAATATAAAAATAGTGTGACCAACAACTTCTTTATCCAACTACCTAAACTTCAACAAATAAGATGTGTAGAGATTACGTTCGACAATTTCAAAATCTATCTATGAGAGTGAATACAATTACAAGGGAGGAATTGAATGATTTATTTTGGGAGGTTTCAAAGACCAGATTGAACATGAGGTGTGCATGTTTAATTCCACCTTTACAAATGAGTCTTTTGTCTTAGCCATGTAGGGTAGAGGAGAAATATTTAAGTTCTAGATGGAAAGGAGTTAGTGGGATAAGAGATAAATGTTTCTCAACGCCTTCTCATCCTCAAACTATTAGATTAACACCACCACAAATTAAGGACAAGAGAGAAAAACATTTATGTTTTACTTGGGATAGAAAATACAGTTGAGGACATAAATGCAATGAAATGAAGTTGTTCTATATTGAAGGTTCAACTGTGGAAGAAGAGGAAGAATCATTATTAGAAAGTTACAAAGAATTAGATGATTCCCAACTAGTCATTTCTTGTCATGCACTTGCTAGTTTTACCACCCTGCAAACACTCAAACTAGAGGGTTTCTTGAAAAAGGAGAAAGTAAAAATTTCGATAGACTTAGGTAGTACTCATAACTTCATCAGCAAAAAGTTGGCTACATGTTTAAATTATTTTATATACCCACCTCCAGAGTTTCAAGTTTTAATTGTACATGGTGGTACAGTTAATTATTTTGGAAAATGTCATAGCATTAAGTTATTCATGGGAGACTATCATCTTGATTGCCTAGTGTATGCTATATTCATGGGAGCAACATATATTGCTTTGGGAGTACAATGGCTAAATACCTTGGGAACAACTGAGATAAACTTTAAAGAACTATTCATGATATTTAAATTAGAAGGAAAAATAGTAGCTAAGAAACTACATTCAATTCTTTCTTACATGTTTTTGATATAATGTTGATAACTTATTGAAATTTTTACGTCAAGTTACCTAACTTTATTTTTCTGAAATTTCATTGCCACTTAAGAATCTACTTTGGCCCACCATGATCCTCTACATACCTACACATTCTTACACATACACCACAAACCTTATCTTAGAGAATTTTATCCACATATATAAGGGTTCCTAGTCCCCTGCCATGCCAATCTCTTTGAAGATGTGTTCCCCCTAATATTTTGATGGAATATTATACCATCATATGCACACCAACCCTTCCTTCACTGTATGCTCCCAGGATTGCATTCAACCACATGCATCCCAATGTTGTCCAAGTATCATGGACCATTATCTAGGGCTTTCCATTTTTCAGATTCATTGATAAATTCAATAAGAAAGTAGCCGTTAGGGAGAGCTCTGCCTTATATGGGTTCCCCAATTCTTATGAGACCAGTTTTCTATGATATCTACTTCCTTATTCCATCCCCCCATTTGATGAAAATTCCAGTTTCCTCTAACCTCCCTCTTACTTTCTTTACTTTATTCCCATTAACCAAGAAATGATTGGGTGACTTACCAGGCTGAGTTGCATCCTTGCGTGATGGCCCTACATCATTCAAGACTTTCTCTTTTCCTTTCCACAACCTGCTTGAGAAATCCCACACCCCTGCGTCTGACAATGCATGCTTCTTCCTTCGCTAGTAATTAGACCTTTGGGACTTTTGTTTGCCTGAACCACCCACTCTTCCTACATTTTCTTCAATATGGTATTGCTCTGGAATTTAGAGAGCCGATTGTTATGCAAAGAAATCCTAAGACTCTGTTCGCTTGTTCCAATTGGAAGTATTCCTTTGAGATATTCTTCTTTGTGGTTGTAGCCAAGGCAGACCTTCTTGTCTACCTCGGTAATCATTCTGCTCCGATTTCCCACCCCAACCATTGTGAATATGGCAAAAATGTTGATAATTTTATCTACCATCAAGTAACCTAGGGTTACCATTCCCTAGAACATAGGCACTACCAAGCTCATAAGATGGATATTAATAGATACATAATATCTAACACTTCTTAATCAAAATCTTCTTCCTCCCCTTAGTCTTGTTGTGACAACTTAACGTCTAATTTTTATTCTTGGAATGTCCTTTGCTTCACTACCAACATCCATTTGCTTTGAAGTATACTCCTTTTAGTCTTGCTCTTATGACTTACTGTCTAATTTTTATTGTTATAATGTTCTTTGCTTCATGGATCAACATTCATTTATTTTGAAACTTTTCTTCTCCTCTTGCTTTCACAACTTACTTTCTAATTTTTATTATTATAGTTAACTTTGCGCACCCTATGCTCTCAAATTGTACATTACATTTCGACTCTTATTTTTGGTTGTCTTTATATACGACTTAGTTGCTTATAGCTATTGTTTTGGCTTGGGTAGTAAAGACAAACGTTGTGGAATCTGCTATGTGCGCAAGGATCAAAAAGTGAGTTTTCCAAAGTGTGGTATGAAACATATTCATTATTGCCCTATTGCTTGTTCGCTTTGACAACAAAAAAAATTATGCAATTGATCCAATACTTATCCACACATGCTCCAATAGTTGTTCACTAATTGTACCAATAAAATTGTACAATTGATCTAATTACTAACTTAAAAAAAAAAGTAGACGACTAATAGCCTCCTAAATAAATTTTTAGTAGGATTTTAATTCACAAAATCCAATAAATAAAATTAGAATATAGGTGGCCAATAATGCTCTTTGCTTCATGAATCACCATCCTTCACTTTGAAAGTTTTCTTTTTCGTTACTCTTGTTCTCACAACTCCTTTATTGTTATAAGGCTCTTTGCTCCACAGATCAGCATGCGTTTGCTATGAAGCTTCCAAATCCTGATTAACCATTCCCTGAGATTGGGTTTGGATATTTCCCTCTCAATGTACTCCAACATCTTGCTGTCGACTCTGTCTTATTGGCTTACTACCCTCCAATTTCAACATTACTTCACCTACCTCTGATTCATGAAGGAGGTCAGAGCTGATGAATAGCATTCTTTCTGTCTGGGCTTGCCATTTCAATAGCGACGTCCAACATTGGAATAAATGTAAAACATGTCGACTACCTACTCCAAACAGTGTTTGATGAAGCACTTGTCATCAAGACATGTCCTTATCAGATCCTCCCAATTCTTCAAAAGCCCACAACTACCTTTCAAATAGATGTACCTTCCATTTATTGGGTGTTGTCTATTACAAATTTAAGTGTATATGATAATCTGACATTACTGAAAAAAGTCTTAAGCCATTAGCAGAAGGGGAAAATCTAGATTGTGGAATGTTGGGTTTTTAAGTTTGGTCAACAAATTATGATTTTTTTTTTTGGTTTTCCAAAATTATATCTTTGTAGTTTTTTTATCATAGTTTTTCACATAACTTTATATATATATATATATGAAGAAGGGGAGAATCTAGATCGTGGAATGTTGGGTTCTTAAGTTTGGTTAACAAACGATGATATTTTTTTCAGTTGAAGAAT
>MU224432.1:1759671-1783557 GCA_018584345.1 Thuja plicata | reverse complement strand
TTTGGTGCATCCATACTTGTGGATTCAAGGATTTGAATCCTCCACAAGGAATTTTACATGAGCAAGGTGAATTGTTTCATTTACTTTGTTTATTTCTGCAATTTCAATTATATATTTGAGGTTAATTTCAAAATTGGGGTTTGACCAAGGCAAACCCTTCCCCCAACCAAAAAACCCCTTTTTCTTGTAGCTACAGGTTTGGAATAGAAGACCAGGATAGAGATTCAGATACCCTTTAAACTTCCAGGATCTGAAAATAGAATTTCAGTCTAAGACATTTTAGGTCGATTGTGACCTAGGGCACAATTGGAAATTTTGGCAAATGGTGACATTGACTTGAGGGTGAAAATTGGAACTATCTTAGAATGGAAAAATATTTCTGGGTTTTGTTCGTCTCTGCGTTTCTATTCCAGATCTAGTATCAGATTTTCCAGAAACTCAACACAGGCTTCATAAAACAACATTCTTTGATCTGCAATATTTCAAGGTTAGTGCATTTCTCCTATTCATTTCAATTAAAGTTATCAATCCATCTAAATCTAAAATACATTTCAAATTAAGCAATCAAACTCGGGTACTTAAGATCTTCCTTATTCTTGTTTCCAAATGATTGATTCATTTATGCATTGATCCTTCCTTTTGGGTTAATCAACTTGGATCTTTCATTTACATATCTAAGGATAGAAGGAGAGCATCTTATTTACCTCCATAACATATTTAAATGTAAGGGGTTTTATGTTAAATGAATCCACAAACAACACACATCAATTTTATCCTTTACAATGATCATACCCCTAATTATGTCAAAACCATTCTTCAATTTATTGGGATAATTCATTAAAGAAAATTTAATCTCCTACATGATTTAATCAGTAAATTACATTAATTTCCTTAGCCAATTAAAACAAAGAAATTGAATTAAATAAAAAATAATTTAATTCAATTAAAACAATTCGAAACATGGCTAAAGTAATTAATAAAAAGCAGTTAAATAAATCCTCAAACTACATTTCCATTTACAAAAGGGAAAAGTTAATTTCCTAACCAATGGGAGTGAAATCACTTGGATCACCTCACATGGATCACTAAAGATTCAATCTCCACCTCTCTTCCACTTTCAATCCTAACCTCTCATTCACCTAATACTTCTATAAATAGAATGAATTTTAAGTTCAATGGGATCCTAATTCTTAATTGTTGAATGCTTCCTTATGCTGCCCCTAATTTGAGTTTTCAATTTGCAAACTTATGCTGCTAGTATTTATAGAGATTTTCATGTATTTTAGATTAAATCTTCATTGCATTGTTATAATCTTCAAATTTAAGAGTTAAAATGAACCATTTCTTGAGCATAGAGGCTAGTGTCTTTGAATCTTTCATTCTAAGTTGCATATGTCACTGATTAATGCATAATTTGAGGGCAATTATAGCATTATTCACACTCCTCTGAGATAGGAAGTAATAGGTTAGTTTTAGTGTTTGATTTGATGGCTTATTCATTATTTTTCACTAATGTAATGACTTATTGAAGTGTTGTGTTGCAACTTGCAGGAACCAAAAAATACATACACATTTCTGGCGCCCACTATGTGGTAGAATCTCAGATTTCACCTCATCTTATTCTTCATTTTGGACTAATTTCATTTCTCTGTTTGCAAGTATAGAGTCGCCTTTAGTTATCAAGGATCATTTTTTTTCAAATTAGATCATTTTCAAGAAATAGGCTCACACCTAGGATATCAGGGCTCGTATCTGGGGAATCTTGAATCATTTCTAGTAAGGCATCGTATCTAGTGAATTCTGGATCACATTAGGGAAAGGCAGTCTCATCTTGGGAAAATAGGATCGCATCTGGTTTTTAAGGTTAAAAATTGAAAAGTCTAACCACTGATCTTGGATGTTTTCTGTCTGTGTCTTTTAAACAACCTAATACTTGTTTGCAGATTAGTGTCTATACCTTTTTTCTCAAAAAGGGTGGAAAAGAAAATTGTTAACTTGTGTTTTGCAAGTTCTTGATAGATTAAATTCATTTACTTGTTCAAAGTTTCAATTTAAATACAAATTCTCATCATTTAATAAATCAATCAGAGGAGTATTCTCTTTTCCTTCAAGGAAAATCAGAAACTGAAAATTTGATTTAGGACTTGAGAGGAATTTGGAGTAAATAAACAAGGCAAACATCACATTGTTTAATTCTTTTTTTGGGGAAGTAATTGAACAAAAAAAAATCACTAAATTTTGTGGGACTAATTGAACAAGCTACATCCTTTAATTCCCTTTGGCAAGTAATTGAACAACACAAGTCATTAATTTTGTGGGAAAAAGAACTTCATCATCTAAACTTTAGGGTATTGTAATTGAACAAGAAAAAAATTCAAAATATTGTGGAAAAAGAACAAACAAACTTTGCTTTCTAGTACTTGTGTTTTCATAATTTAGGAATATCTAAATCAAACTTAAGCTTACTTTTCGATATCACTAGAGGATTTGATCTTCCTTCCAAGTGGGGGAATAAAAAACTTGACATGGGGGATTGAGGTTTGAGTGAAGTCATTTGAGGGAAAGAACATTGGTTGAAGTGCTTGTGGGAGAAAATGGCATGGACTAGGAGAGTATGCTCTTCTTCTTTTGAAGAATCAAAAGTCTTGAAATCTTAAGCTCGCCAATGCTTTGTATCATTTTTAAACATTAGAGGGCCTGTCGGATGAGGAAAAAATCTCCCAAGAACGACCCAAGTGAGGATAGGTTTACGCCAACTCTTCCAACTCACTATAAATAATTTCTTCCTTGTAGGCTTAAACCTCGGAAGATGAAATCGATTTTGTTCTTGGAATTTTGACATCATTCCTTGAACATGCTTGGGTGTATGTAGAGTGGAGCCTCTTGAATCTTTCTTGCAAGACTACACACATTTGAGTACTCATAGGGCTATACACCTCAATTTTGACTTGTGCAATTCTATGGGAGATGGTTTCGAATGGATTGCCCCATCATAAACAACAATTTGTAGTCAAAACTACTCGATTCATCCCCGAAAGGGTGATAATCTTTGTGCAAGGCAAAAATTAATTGCCCCAAGATACTCGTCATTTTGTGCCCTCACTTGCGTTTGGAGTTGGCTAATATGGTATCATAACAAGAGCCATTGTGTGCTTGGTGATAGCCATATTCTGATTAGCATTTGAGTGTGTACTTGAGTCTACAAGAAAATATTTTCATCCTATGCTTAGACACTAGGGATTAAGGATGTGTTTGTTCACCCCTAACAATGCAAAATTTCTTGATGTGCATAAAAGATCACTAAAAAGATAAACCCTTCAAACAAGAAATAAAATGAAATCATTAAGACTACATGCTGTGTTTTTCAATCACTTGAAAGTCTCAGAGAACAATTTGCAATCAGACAAACTTCACGTATTCTGAGACAAACTTGACAAACTTGATAAAACTTGACAGAACATCAGAGAGTCACCTTTAATCTGTCCTAGCTCGCACAGTCACATTTTGTATTCTGGCTCGCATCTGGTCAATATTGCATCACTTTTAGGGAGAAAGGTCACATCCAAGATATCTAGACTCACATTTGGTTAATCATAAGCTCACATTTGGTATTTCCCAGCTCGCCTGTAGAGTGTCGCATCTAAAAGAGTGGGCAGTTGCATAGTTGTCTCTCAGAGAAAATTAGTTTATTTGCATACCCTTTTGACTCCTTAGTCTGACCCTATTGCTTTTTCTGGTCTCTCTGTTGCTATTTCAAAACTTTTTTCACAAGTCTACCTTGCATGTCATTTTGGGCTCTTACAATTGATCTCAAAATGTGTGCTCTATTCACTCTAAAAAACAACTTGATTCCCAACTCATTATCAGTGCATTCTAACCCATTGACATTGGAGTCATTTACTTCCATCAAACAACAAACAATCCTTACAACTTGGACACACTTACTTGAACAATTTGAGACTTCACTTGACATTATTGGGAAACTTTGGACATAGATGAGATTCAACTTCATGGTTAACACAAGACGTAACAAGTATCTTGCTGATGAATCAGAAATACCTCCTAGATTGCTACATTTTCAACAAGGAGAAACATCTCACAATCCCCTATTTGACAAAGAATCACCCGCACCCGCAATGGAAGCTCCTAGACATGAATGGAGTACAACCTTTGAGGAATACAACAATGACAAGAACCGAAGACAAGAAGACACTAGTAGTGAGGAAGACATTGACATCACTCACCCTTTGTTTGACATGGATATTGATGGAGATGTACCTAAGGAAGAGTACAGTAGACTAAAAAAATAGGAAATTCCAAAGAACATTGGAAAAGATAATTGGTGAAGACAAAGAGAAACACTTTCTACATCTAGCATCCATTAGAGTGAAGCTACCTAAAGATTATGATGTTGAAAGAATAAAGGAAAAAGAGACACCCACTCCTATCTCTATTCTCACCAAACAATTGACCTTGATGCAAGCCGAACTTGCGACACTCAAACAAGATAAGGTTAAACCAAAAAAAAAAAACTCTTTGGACTTCATTTGTCCATTTCCATTTGACAAGAGTATTAACATGATTCCCTTTCCTACCAACATGGCAAGGCCTTAATATGACAAGTATAAGGGAGAAACTGATCCGCATGACCATGTGAGAGATTTTTTATCTTTAGGCATAGAATACATGCACGAATCAACATACCTAATGAGGCTATTTCTAGGAAGTCTAGGAAAAAATGCTATGGAGTGGTTCTACAAACTCACACCTAAGGTGAAATATTTTGAAGAGTTGATACAATATTTTGTCCAACATTACTCCTACAATATACAACACGATGTAACCATGATGGACTTGTGTAACACAAAACAAAGAACTGGTGAATCCTTCACACATTTTTTACAAAGGTGGAGGAGAATCTTGCAAGGTATTCAAGAGCTATTCCCGAATCAGAAAAGATGAAAATATTTATAAATAACTTGATACCTGAATTAAACTGTGCTTTGCAAATTCAAGATTCACCTAGCTTTGATAGGATGATCAAGAACACCATCCGTATTAAAGAGGTCATGGTTAAGAAATGAGAAATCACCCTTCAAAGTGATAACAAATCTACCAACTATAACAACAAGCCTAAGTGGTGGAAACAAACCAAGAATGTTGTTAACGATAGAGTGGTAGATGCATCTAATGATAATCCTAAACCAGCAGTGTTTAACCTAACAAATAGCATGCAAGAAAACAAGGACTCCAAGGCAACAACCAAAATACCTAAAACAAACAATGACAACAACAAGAGTAGACCATTGACTTCTAAACCTCAACGAACATTCACTCCTTTGGGTGAACCTCTTGAGACCATTTTGAAGACACTCTTGGATAACAAAGTTCTTACAATTCCCGATTCAAAACCATGGGAACCAGAAGTCAAACCGAAATGGTGGGATGATAATTCTTATTGTGTCTTTGACAAGAACAAGGGACATAAGACCAATAACTGTGTGAAGCTTAAACATGTTATACAAGACCTTATTGAAGGAGGTAACATCAAAGTGGAGGGACACACCACTAATGAAGACCGCACAACATTCAATAAACCATTCCCTAATTATGAGAAAGGGGAAGCTTCTAAAGAAAAGGGAAATGAAGTGAATTACACCTACTCCAATAACGATAATGTGATCAACATGTTGGACATTAAATACAAATCAATCAATGTGAGCACTATTAAAGGTGCTAAAGACACATATTCACAATCAAATATAGTGACTCAAAGTCAAGCACAAGTCACAATCAAAGGACCTAGTTCCTCATCAAAACCAAAAACAACTTTCAAAGTACCTATTGTCACTACAAGACAAACAATTACCATTCCTTTAGTAAACTATAACTTGGTGGATCAATTGCAACGAACCTCTGCTCAAATTTTTATCTTGAGTTAAAATCTCCTCAGTGCATAGGGAAGTTCTTGAACAAGCCCTGCATTCTATAAATGTGCCAAAAGACATTGATGTAGACAAATTCCAAGCAATGGTAAATCATATCTCAGCACCACATTATCTCTCTTTTTCAGAAGAAGATGACAAATCATTGACACATCCGCATAACCAACCTCTACACATTGAAGTCCTAATTCACAAATCTCGTGTCAGACGTGTATTTATAGATGGAGGTGTAGGGTTGAACATTTTTACTCTCAATCTAATCAAGAAGTTGGATCTCTCAGGACAAACCATTGATTCAAGAAGTAAGATCAATATCAAAGCTTATGATGAAGAAGACAGATCCTCTAAAGGCCTCATTGTTATAGCAATCAGAATAGGACCAGTTGAAATAAATGTGATATGTCAAGTTCTAGATCTACCCTTGGCTTACAAGATAATATTAGGGAGACCTTGGATCCATGAAATGCAAGTAGTACCATCTACTTACCACCAGTGTATCAAATTCCCACATAATGGGGTGGAAGTAACAATTCCCGCAGATGCCATTTATACTTGCAACAATGTTAAAATAGATAGTATGGTCCCTCATAACAAGGAAGTTCCAAAATAAACTGTACCTGGAACTACTAAAGACATGGTTATGAGAAGCTTTGGAAAGACATTAAAACTTGAAGAAACTAGTATGGGAGAATACAAGCTAGACATGACCCCATCATTGACAGAACTTCCAGTATCTCCAAGATCTTATGGGAAACCTTGTTGGATTTGATAAACACAAATCCTCCCAAGAACACCTGCATGCACATCTGTCACAAGTAGAAGCAAGACAAAGATAGAAGAAGAAAAACTATGGTGGCCAAAAAGCCAGAGACATGAAATCCATGTTGACAGAAAAAGCTTCTATATTATCAACTATTGAATACAATACAATCTCCTTAATGAAATACAAAGCGGTGAGTCCTTATAAAAGGATACCAAAACCCTAAAGGGGAAAACCCTAAAGAATTAGAAAGCTGCCTACGTATAACTTAAGCATAGAGTAAATAGACTAATAATTAAATGATTTAATTATTAGCTATACTATGACTACTCTAACACCCCCCCTTAAGTGTAACTTAGGGAGAAGCAAAACAACTAAAGCCTACTGTAGAAAGCAGGAAAGATGGGTCCCGACAACAAGGCCTGATCAGGTACCCAAAAAAAGAAATAAACTAGATGAAGGAAACTAAGCCTTCAATCTAGGGAAAGTCCCAGAGAGAGGAACAAGAATGAGCAAGAAGTATCTCCGAAGCATGAAACTGTAAACTTTGTCAGAAGAAATTGCTGGAACCCCCACTGAAGTGCATGACCAGGTAGAGAAGATAATGTCTGAAGAGATGATCAATCGAACCAAGAAGAAATAGAACCAACAGGTGAACCCCCCCATAATGCTGAACTGGAAGAGGTGACAGAAACACTGAAATGCAATGTCAGAAACATCTGCAGAAGAAAGAACCAGGAACACCAACAGTGCAACAGAAGCACAAGCACAGGATAAAGGGTGGTGTCACCGACACACAATATGGGCTAATGTCATGGAAGGTATGCTCACTTGACAAAGGTGGATGCGCCTAAAATGACATAATCATCATAACCCCCCCATGGCACTGTATAACAGAGTGCGAGTACAAAAATACACAAGGTGTACAAGATCTCAGAAATGCAGAAGTAGGAACTTTATCTCAGTGCGTTTACAGAATAAAGATGCATCAGAAGAAGCATACAAGCTCAGAAGTCAGAAAGAAGAGTGAGCCAAAAATACAGTAAAAGAGAGCCCAGGAACTGTAAACCCAAGCAATCCACTAGAGTGCATAAACTGCCAAACTCAGAGGAGAGAAAACCTAGAGAAAAATATGGAAAAAATACCTCTGCAACTAAATAGTTCACTGAACCAGCTTTCTGACGATATCTATTTTTCCAAAAACAGAGTCCGGATGAGCCAGATATGACTCCTGGAAGGCAAAAATAGGCTGGTGGAGCGGACGGGGCGCACAGGGTGGCGGGCCGGCCACCGACCGGTGGCGGTGGAGTGCCGGTGGCCGAATGCCAAAATTACTGTACGCATTTTTTAAAAATGCCAAAACACATAAAAAACAATGTGTTTTTAAATTTTTTTCTTGAAACCCGTGTCCGTACGGCCCTAAGAGGCCAAAAAAATTCTCCCAGAGGCTCCGGTGTCCAAATTGGATGAGCCTTATATGGATTCTAAGGTTTTTGGGCCTTCTAGACGCAACCGTGAGGTCAGTTTTGGTCCAAAGTGCCCCAAAAAACAAAGACCCCCAGAACCAATGAAGAAAGCCAGAAAATCCTCTGAAACCCTCTGTGACTGGAGCGCTTCAACAAAACACGAACAACGAGCAGTAGGAGAGCTCTGATACCATGTTGCATTTGATAAAAATAAATCCTCCCAAGAACACCTGCATGCACATCTGTCACAAGTAGAAGCAAGACAAAGATAGAAGAAGAAAAACTATGGCGGCCAAAAAGCCAGAGACATGAAATCCATGTTAACAGAAAAAGCTTCTATATTATCAACTATTGAATACAATACAATCTCCTTAATGAAATACAAAGCGATGAGTCCTTATAAAAGGATACTGAAACCCTAAATGGGAAAACCCTAAAGAATTAGAAAGCTGCCTAAGTATAACTTAAGCATAGAGTAAATAGACTAATAATTAAATGATTTAATTATTAGCTATACTATGACTACTCTAAGAAACCTTCCTCATCTTTCACACCTACTACATATAAAGAACCATAAATTCACAAAGCAATTGGTATGGTTAAAGCATCTACTTCTCAAGAGGATGAAAAAGAAAAAAAAAACAAATTTGGCTTGGCTTTACAAAGGTGAACCAAAATAAAATGAGGTAAAACATATGGAAATATCCCCAGAAAAGTATGGTAAAGGATATGACCTTCTCAAACAAATGGGATACAAAGGGAAGGGAACTTTAGGAGAAAAAGGAAAGGGACTTGTTGAACATATACACATGGAATTCAAAAATACTAAAGAAAAAACAAGACTAGGTTTCAATAATAAATCTGAAAACCCTACTTCAAGAGATGGTCCAATCTTTGATGGAGGAAGTGATGAAGAAGAAGAAACAGAAATTAAACAATGGACCTATGAGATATTACTCCTTATTGGTATAGAGTATCCCAAATATCAAGGAGAAAGATATGTACCTATTTTTGACACACAACAAGACACTCATGTTCCTTTATTGACACAAGCTACTATTCAAGAAGTAGAGGAAATAACAGAAAACTTTCCAGAAGTTCCATTGATAGAAACAACTCCTGAAGAAATACCCCAAAAACAATATTTAAATCCTAACTGGGGGAAGTTGGTCACAATTTCATGCGTCCTATATTTACCACACTTTGATCTACAAGTGGCTAATAGGGTACATCAAGTAACTATTGCTGAGTTTCTAAACAGACTAGATGATGAAATAACAGACTCACATTATTATGAATGGGATGTCCTATCTGATGCTACCATGGAAATTCAAGCAGATGTGATTCATAAATTGGCACTGATATTTCAAAGAGGAGAGAGTTATGACACTTCCCCTGATACTGTTGTTGTTCCAGAATTAGATGAAATACCACTACCTAGAATTCTTGATGAAGAAACTGGTGTTTTACTAGGTCTAGAGGACATTATGATACTACAAGAAATGAGTTCCATTTTTCTGAGAGAATAAGAAGAAAGATCAACTAATGAGTCGCTAGAGTTAGGTCTGCATATTACTAACAATGACCCTATTAATGATAATTTAACTCTTGATGATCTAAATGCTATAGAAGTTGACTTAACAGAACATATCTTGTTAGTTAATAGTTTTGACGTTGACGTGATGTTTTCCTTACCAAACTTTGATTCATTATCCTTGATAAACCCTGACCTAATTGATTGGACAAATTCAGATCCTAATCCTATAATGAACTTCCCTAATGAATACACTTTGGCAAGTTATCTAAATGCTTGTGAACCTTATCCTTCTTCCACCAATGCAAGGAGCGTGAACATGTCAGAGGAGGATATCAAGTTTCTTAGTCCAAAATTGAAAAATAAAAAGAAGAAAAGAACTGATGGTGAAAACCATGTTGTGGTAGTGTTAGATTCTAAAAAAGTAAAAATAAAAGACGTATCTGATGGTGAAAACCCCCCAGGGGTGCCAAAAGATGGGATTCTTGATATCCTCCCTGAGAATTTTCAAGAAAGATCTTCAATTTTGATAGAACCAGCACAACCAGTTAACTTGGGCACAACTAAAGTTCCTCAAATTATTCACCTAGCACAATCCTTGACACAAGAGGAGAAGATACAATTCACTGAGTTCCTGAAAGAGAAAAATATCAACTTTGCCTGGTCTTACACAGATATGTCTGGACTAGATCCTAAATTAATAATGCATAATTTATCTATAGCTCCTGGGATCAAACCTATGAAACGTAAACTAAGAAAGATGCATCCTCATGTTGCATTACTAGTAAAAGAAGAGCTAGAAAAATTACTAAAACAAGGATTCATAAGAGTTATTGCTTACGCAGGATGGATTTTTAATGTGGTACTAGTATCTAAAATAGATAAATCTATCAGGATCTATACAAACTTTAGAGACTTGAACAAAGCATGTCCTAAAGATGATTTTCCACTTCCAAACATTGATATGATCATAGATCTTATAGCAGGCTATGAAATTTACTCATTAATGGATGGTTTCTCGGGCTATAACCAGATTATGATTGCTCCTGAATACCAAGAGAAGACCGCATTTACATGCGCATGGGGAACCTACTGGTGGAACATTATGCTGTTTGGATTAAAGAATGCAAGTGCTACATACCAAAGAGCTATGACTACCATATTCCATGATATGATACATAAAAACATGGAGGATGGATGATACCTTAGCTAAGTAAAAAATAAGGACTACTCATATTGAAGACTTGCAGAAGATATTAGATTGCATGGAGCAATTTCAACTCAAGCTTAATTCAAAGAAGTGTGCCTTTGGAGTTCAATCAGGAAAGCTACTAGGGTTTATCGTATCAACAAAATTAATTGAGGTAGACCCTGCAAAAGTTCAAGCTATACTAGAAATGTCTCCTCCACACAACATTATTCAAATGAGGATATTACAAGGAAGACTCCAGTCAATCAGGAGATTTATGTCACAAATTGCAGACAAAGCCTAACTTTTTACTAAATTGTTACATAAAGGTTTTACTTTCAAATGGGATGAACATTGTGAAAATAACTTTAAAGAACTAAAATAGTACTTGGCTAATCCTCCTGTTCTCATGGCACCCATTCATGGAAATCCATTACTCATATACATTTCAACTATGGCTACATCACTAGGAGTATTGTTAGCTCAAGAAGATGAAACTAAAAAGGAAAGAGCAATCTACTATATCAACATAACATTAGTATCTTATGAACTCAATTATAGCCTGATTGAGAAAGCTTTCTTAGAAGTTGTCTTTGCATCACAGAAATTGAGACATTATATGCTATCACATACAAGAAAGCTTATTACAAAGATCGATCCTATGAAATACCTCTTAAGCAAGAAAACATTAACATGAAGGATAGCAAAGTGGGTTTTGATTCTGAGTGAATTTGACATTGAGTACATGGATATAAGGGCTATTAAAGGACAAGTCCTCACAGATCAATTGGATGATTCACCATTGTAAGATGATGCACCTCTAATAATTGAATTTCCTGATGAAACAATAATCCATTTAACTGAACATCTGTGGAAGATGTACTTTGATGGTTCTTTCACGCAACTAGGTTCTGGAGCAGGAGTTATCTTCATTACTCCTCAAGGCTACAAGATTCCCAAGGCATACAAATTATTGTTTCCATTCACCAACAACATTTCTGAATATGAAGCATTAGTGAATGGTCTTAAATTGGCTATGGAATGGAAGATCATAGAGTTACATGTGTATGGTGACTCTTAGCTTATTATTAATCAAGTAAATAGAGACTATCAGACTAAAGATAAAAATATGATGCCTTATAAATAACTGGTTGATGACCTAAATAAGTACTTTGTCTTCGTCGCATTCCAACAAATACCAAGAACAAAAAATAATGCTACATATGCTATGGCTACACTGGCATCCATGTTACAACTAGAAGAACATCAGTTCCGCTATGAATTCTTGGTGGAAGATTTATCCTACCCAGCTTTTGATACCCCTGAGTACCAAATAATTTGTGCTTTGAATGCCCAAGACCAATCCCGGTACACCAAACTCATTTCCTATCTAACTGACCAAACTCTACCTGATGGTTTATCAAGGAATGAAAAACAAGCCTTAATTAGGAAAACATCACGTTATGTCATCATTACTAATAACTTATATGGACAAGGTCTTGATGGTACACTTCTTAGGTTTTTAGAACAAGAAGAGTCAGAACACACATTGAAAGAAGTCCACGAAGTTGTATGTGGATCACACTCAAATGGCTTTTTACTAGCTAAGAAATTGCTAAGAGTAGACTATTACTGGCCCACGATGGAAAAAGATGTTCTATTTTTAAAGACATGTCATAAATGCCAAACACATGGAAATCTCATCCATGCTCCTCCTAGAGAGCTCATACCATTCATAACACATTGACCATTTCAGCAATGGGACTTTGATTTGGTTGGATAAATATCCTAATTCTTCAAGTGGACACAAATACATCATTACGACCATTGAGTATTTTACTAAGTGGGTCAAAGCCATGCCGCTAGTCAAAGCCATTGGAAAATAGGTGGCTATGTTTATCTTGAACTATATTATTTGTAGGTATGAGATACCCTCTTCAATTGTAACAGACAATGGGGGCCAATTTAAAAACCAAGACATTGAGGACCTTTGCACATAGTTTTACATTACTCAACATTGTTCCTCAATCTATTATCCTCAAGGTAATGGACAAGCTAGGGTATCTAATAAGAATATTCTAAAAATCATACACAGAACTGTGAGTAAGTCTGGCAGAGACTGCATTTGCAATTAAATCTGACACTTTGGGCCTACAAAAAAAGAATTAGAACACCAACTAGAGCCATTCCATTTGCCATATTCTATGATGTTGAGGCAGTATTACCTATTGATGTCGAAATCCCATATTTGTGGGTATCTTTACAAGGTCTTGTTACTAACGAACAATACCGCATTGATAGGGTGAATTCTTTAGACTTACTTGATGAGCGTAGGCAACAAGCATTTGATCATCTAAAAGTGTACCAAAAATGCACGACAAAAGGGTACAATAAAAAGGTCAAACCATGAAACTTTCAAGTGGGGGATCTCATTCTGAAAGAGAATCCTAAGGACCAGCCAAAAAAAGAATAGAAAGGAAAGTTTGAACCAAACTGGCTAGGACCTTATGTCATTACTACAACTTTTGGGATTGGAGCTTATCAACTAGCTACACCTGAGTTAGATGTTCTTCCTGATCCCATTAATAATCTACATTTGAAGCAGTTCTATGCTTGATATTTGGCTAGCAGAGCCTATGCAGTGGAAATCTCAAAAAATACCAAAAAAAAAAATCAGAAAATTGATCTTGAAGAAATCCTAAAATAGTGGAAAAAGTCCTGAAAAAAGGTATCCTTAGTGAAAACCTGACAAACAGGGGCGTTGATACTACAAAAAAAAATAAGAATAAAAAATTTGAAAAAGGTAAAAGTGCCTTGATGAAAACCTGGCAAACAAGCGTCTTGGTAGCAAAAATAAAAAGCTTTGCTGAGTGGTGAAAACCTAGCAAATAGGCGTCACTCAAACTTTGTGCTCCATCTATCAATGCACTGATGACTCTAAACCTTCATATTTTCACCTGTGCTATTTGGTGCCTCCGATTCCTTACAAATGTCCTATCCTTTCTTGGGATTTGTTTGCATTTGCATCTTAGGCATAGTCATTCTGCACTAGGGGCATCTTTGCTAGCATGGTCAGTTTGCGTCTACTAGGTTATCTTAGATTCTTTTCTAGAATGGTTTGCCTCTCAAAAATAGTATTTATCAATGCTTGAACCTAAACATCACTATCACAAACAAAGGTGTTTCTTCAACACCACTTACCTGTAATAGATGTCATACTAGTGTTTTTCAACACTTCAATAAAAAATGAACTAGTGTTTCTCAACACTACATTGGATTGTAATTGATGAATCTCTATTGCGCTTGATAAATGAATTGACAGTATTTTTCAATACTACTTAAACACATAGTTTGATCTTGGCATGATTATGATTTTTTTTATGTTCCCATGATGTTTTATACTAGGGGCATCTAAGGTTATAAATTTTCTTTGATTGATTCTCAATTGATGATTGTTATGTCTTCCGAGTAACTCCATGATGTCTATTCAAAGACAAGAGTCACAAGGACAAGGGGCATAACATTTTCTTGGTTTTCTGCGTATGGTGATTGTTTCAAATGATCCTATAAAATTCACTTAACTTGGATGGTTATGGTAAGGGTTGCCAATATGAGTGGATAGCCGCATATATCTCAATCCTTTTTACGTGTAAACTATAGTGAGGTTGGAATAATTTCCTTGTCTATTTTCTAAATTAGATTCTCACTAAGGTTGACGCTACATGATGTACCCAAGGATATGAATTTTCAAGGTCATTACGGGTCACATATCTTACATTACACTTGAACAAAAATTGATTCTTAATAGTAAAAGGAGATAACTAACTTGTCATCCTGGCTTCTATGCCTTGATGCCTACATTTATTTTTGACATTGCATCCAATACACATAGTATTTGTACTTTCATGATACCAGTGGGTATTAGTGACAGTTGTACTATCTGGTGATGTCTGTTAAAAAAATGCCCAATGATGATAAAATGCTACAATGTATACAAATCAGTGACATCCCTAAGAGTCTTCATGTAGATGCATTTAGAGATTGCATGATTCATTTTACCAGAAAAGGATAAAAGAACTTGAGCTTAAAATGATTTCTTGATTCATCTGAAATCCAAGTTAATTACAAACATCAATATTACTGATATTAATGTCATTGCATATCCATGACATACATTTTGTATTCATAAATGAGAAAGAGAAAAGACAAAAACAAAGCATTCAAGCATTGCATTTATTTCTATATCCTAAGTGCATCCATACATTTATTTACATAAAGAAAATCTCAAAAACATTCATTTTCATATTCACTTAGCATCATTTGAAACACATTTATATCAGTAATAATTCAAAAAACATAAATGATGTCATCACATATCTAATCTAACTCATCAAGAGACCAAGATAAAAATCACATGGGAATTAAATCTCAAACATCTATCCAAACATGAGAACCCATGAACATATCAAAACTTAAGATCAGCTATCTCAGATATATCAGATATGGATTAGATAAAAAAATATGGAACTATCTACAAAAGCGTATCAGAGTATCTAGTGAAGAACGATTATACATGTATAAATGTCATCATACAAAAGAATGATCTCAGAAGGATCAAGATATACAATATGATCTAAAAAATATGACAAATGCAGTCTCAAGTCTGACTGCCACCCTCTCCCTAATCTGGAGGAGGAGGAGGAGGTGGTACAAATGGAGCTAGTGGAGGCATGGCCCCCTCGGACTACTGAGACATCAGTGAATACAAAGGTGCTCTCTAACACTCTGGCACTACAACATGATATAAACCTGAATAGTAACCTACTCTCTATCCCTTTTGAGTAGCTACCCGAGCATGGGTATCCCTCTTTTCCCTAAGTATGTCCAGCTATCTATCTCTCTTAGCTCTGAGCCTATCCAGTTGTGTATCTATGTTTGTCCTAAGATTCTCAAGTTGTGCATCCCTATCAGCAAGTAAGGCATCTAAAGTCATGATCCTCACTCTGAACTTCTCACACTGTGTCAATGCATCTCCATCTCTACCTGAAGAGCCTCTGCCTATATCATGTATAGATGGCCTATCTTGTGACTTGTCCTACTGAGCATCCTGTTGACGCTCTCTCTGTTTCTGCTGATCTCTGTTCAATAGTGGACTTGGATCCCTCTAGGTAGAAACGAATCTACATTGAGTCTATCTCCCACTGCCACTGGTGCCCTCTCTACCTCCCAAAACACCTCCACCCCTATCATCTACATCATCCTGATCGTCTGGACCCTGTCCCATGTCAGGAGGAGGGTGCCTCCCACCATGTCTCCCACCATCCCTACCACTGTGCCTCCCCACAGATCCTCTCTCTCTGAGCTCCCCCTCTACCTTGGATAGGTCAGTCATCAGTGGGATCATAATCTAGTGGATCCTCAATCCATGGAGCTACCTCATCAGGTGCTGTAAATTGTGGAAACAGATACTGTAACATCTGTGCATGATACCCATCCGAGCAACCTGCATCTGCTACCTCAGGCTGAAGATCCCATGGTACTGCAACCATATCTCTAATAGCTCTTTGTGTAGTCTCATATATCAACTGAGGACCCCAAAATGGTGTCTCATCTTGAATCCATGCATAAAAATAAAAATCCTGACACCTACCCTGCATATGACCATACTGTCTTAGCACCCGTGTAATTAAGAATCTCTCAACAACATATCTGGTCCTGCCTATCAGGTACCTAATGTGAAAGAAATATGGCATCTAGTGCCTATCCGAGAGCCACTCCTCATAGTCAAGGTATGGTCTCCATACTACAACTATCATGTCATCGAACAAGCGGTGCCTATACTTGACCTTACCCAAATGGGGCTACTGAATCCAACCAGAATACATGAATACATATGGTTGCTGCTCCGACCGCTACCTATCAACTATCAGTTGTGTAACTGGGATGTGCTCTCAGGCCCAGATCTGAAGAATAAGGATGACAACTGTCATACTCTCCAAGTACTGATAAACAATCTCATGCAACTCCTTGTAAATGTGAGCAAGTATACAACTGCCCCATGAAAATCTATGTCTCGACGCGATCATCTGCTCTAACATATCTACCCAACCCACCATGCAACCGTGTTGTCCTTTGTCAGGCATAAGAATGCCTCCGATCAATCCGACCAAGTATACAGGAAGATGCTCATAGTGATCACACATGTAATCCCATGTGAGGTAACGACGACCAATAGTATCATCTCTGAAGAATCATGGAGCCGTGGTGATAGCTATAGCAAATCTTGACTCAAATTGAACCTCATGGCCCATAACAGGAACTTTGAATATCCGCCACACATCCTTAGGTGTAACAGTCATCTCACTAGTAGGGAGATAGAAGGCGTTGTTCTCTGAATGCCACCTCTTAGACAGAGCAGTCAACAACCCTCAATTTACCTTGATATCGGGTAAATCTCATAGTGATAATAAACCTAAGCGAGCAACTAACTCCGCCTCGTCACTGATCAATGATCTCGACAGTGCAACGACACGACCAGGGTACAGTCCTCAAAATGAGACAACCTCAAAAGGAATCTGATAACAAGATATTAATTGCAAAAAAGTTCCAAATCAATATTCTATCTAAGGAAACTAAGAAAAAACATACTCAGCTAAGTGTTTTGGTCATCAGACAGAGAAAAATAGTCACACTTGCAAGAAAATTGACACAATTACCAAAAAAAATTATGTTTCCACGGGGTGCGACCCTTTTCATGGGATGTGATCCCTGATTCCCAGGATGCGATGGGGCATCCAGGAAGCGACCTTGTTTTTACTAGATGTGACAAAGGATTCCGCGTGCGACCCTATTTCAATAGGGTGCAAAACTCTTAAGAATTCTATCGAAATCTACAACATGTGATGAAAAACCTAAAAATAGGGTGTGATCTTGAAATTATAGGATGCGATGCGAGATTTCTATTGAAAATAGGAAATGACACGAGATTCATTGGATACGATCCTAAATGCAGGAAAAGACAGAATTAAAATGCATACAAATTCTACAAAAATGTATAAAATTGGAAATTGAGAATTTCAAAAGATAGGTATTTGAGGACTTACTGGAGGTGGGTAGTCAGCTGGACGTTGATGTCGATGGCCGAGCTTGAATAGATTCTTCTCTATGTGGACCACCATCTTATCTATAGAACTCTCTAAATTACCAAGGTTAAAAGTGAAAATAAATAGGTAAAAAGTGAATTTGGACCTATATATATGACTTTTTGAGCTATTTAGGAGCTCTGGAACTCCTCCCAGAAAACTGAAACTAATTTTGTTCTCTTTCTGATCAATTGAGAACTAAATCTAACACATAGACAAAGTTCTACCCACCACAGTAAAAATTTTACGACAATTCCCAAAAATGCAGAATTGCTCCAAATGTTCTGAAAATGATTCACAAGCATTACACAATCAATTTTCCAGGTTCTATATCATCAAATTGCATATTATTCATCAAACATCTTGGTTCGACATCATTTTATCAGACTCATAACTCACATTTTAATGTGATTAACTTGGTAAAATTGTGTTTTCTCTGAACACACCTCCATTTCTCCACTTCTAAATTGATTCTATCTTGATTTAATTGATCAATTCAAGTGATATACCATTCTACAGAGGGATTTTTTCTTTTTCCTCTGATTTCATTACCGAGGGGGCATGACCACACTCAAATCAATCAAATTCTTGCTCAAAATAGTATTAAAATGACTTCATTATCAAAGAACTAAAGGCATGACAGTTCCTTGACTAAGTCAGGATTGTTGGATTAAAGGCTTCGATTCTCACAAGCTGGATATCTTATGTCTACTTTTCTCAGATTCTTATTAAGCTCCTGGCAGCTTTGTACTGACCTTTGTTCGATCAAGTTCATAGTCGGTATTATCAATTGTCGGATGACAACCAAGTTCAGAATAGGTATTTAAGATCTTTTCTTATTGACCTTTGTTTGATCAAGTTCAAATTCAATTATATTAGTTTAGTTCAATCAAGTACGAGACTGATCTCATCAGAGATTTCATTCGACCAAGGGCAAAATTCTCAAACTTTATGAAGTCAACTTCAAAAAAATTTCTTTGAATCAATGCGATGCTCGCTCATCTATTCAAAGAGGGGAAAATGTAACCACCCTAATTTGGTATGCTCTGACCATAGACCCTATTTTCCCTAAGGGCCCATTTGGTAGCAGGAATTGGACCGGAATTGGGATTATCTAATTCTGGATAATGCCAAATTCCATGTTTGGGTCCTTGGAAAAAAATAGAATTGGAATTCCGAAATTCTCATTTTGCCGCCAAAATGGGAATATCATCTTCCACCTAAATAGGTGGAATTGGAATTTCGAATTCCAATTCCAATTTTTACAAAAGCAAATTTAATATTTTGTGGGATCCGTGACTATAAAGATGTATATTATATTGCTATAAGGATGTATATATATACACATGTGTGTATATACACATGTGTGTATATATGCATGTGTGTATATATGCATGTGTGTATATATACATACATGTATGTGTGTATATACACATATGTGTGTATATACATACATGTATGTGTGTATATATACACACATGTATGTTGTGTGTATATGTGTGTGTATACACACATGTATATATGTCTATATATATACACACATGTATGGTGTGTGTATATGTGTCTATATACACATGTGTATATGTGTGTCTATATACACAAATGTGTGTATGTGTGTATATATATACACATGTGTATATGTGTATACATGGATACACACTTGTATGTGTATATACATACATGTGTGTATACACACACTCATGTATGTGTGTATAAACACACGTGTGTATGTGTGTATATGTACACAAATGTGTGTATATGTTTGTATGTGTGTATACACACATGTGTGTGTATGTGTATATACACATGTGTATATACACATATACACATGTGTATATACATATATACACATGTGTATATATATACACATGTGTATATATACACATGTATATATACATGTGTATATACACACACATGTATGTATGTATATATACACACGTGTGTATATATACACACCATATTCAAAGAAATTAAAAAATAAAGAATTAAAATTCCTTATGCATCTTCTCATTCATCTTCAGGGTGAACCAAATGGGTCAGACCATATTCCAGATTTCATTTTGAGGATAAGCATCTCGTTGAATATGCAGCATCTCCCTGAATTGGCCATATCTAGAATATGGTATTCCTGCTGCCAAACGGGCCCTAAGTGTGATCATACCCCTAGTTATGTCAAGACCATTCTTCAATTTTTTGGCATAATTCATTAAATCAAATTTAATCTCCTAAGTGATTTAATCACTAAATTACATTAATTGCCTTAGCCAATTAAAACAAAACAATTGAATTAAATAAAAAATAATTCAATTCAATTAAAACAATTCTAAACATGGCTAAAGTAATTAATAAAAGGGAATTAAATAAATCCTCAAATTACATTTCCATTTACAAAAGGGAAAAGTCAATTCCCTAACCAATGGGAGTGAAATCACTTGGATCACCAAACATGGATCACCAAAGATTCAATCTCCACCTCTCTTCTACTTTCTGTCCTAACCTCTCATTCACCTAATTCTTCTATAAATAGAATGAATTTTAAGGTCAATGGGCCCCTAATTCTTAATTGTTGAAAGCATCCTTATGCTGCCCCTAATTTGAGATCTCAATTTTCAAACTTATGCTGCTAGTATTGATAGAGATTTTCATGCATTTTAGATAAAATCTTCATTGCATTGTTATAATCTTCAAATTTAAGAGTTAAAATGAACCATTTCTTGAGCATATAGGCTAGTGTCTTTGAATATTTCATTCTAAGTTGTATATGTCATTGATTAATGCATAATGTATGGGAAATTATAACATTCTTCACACTCCTTTTAGATATGAAGAAATAAGTCAATTTTAGTGTTTGATTTGATGGCTTATTCTTTGTTTTGATGTATTGACTTATTGAAGTGTTGTGTTGTAGCTTGTAGGAACCACAAAAAACACACACACTCTGTAGCTGTGACGATCAATTTATGGCTATTTGATGAGGTGGTAAAAATTTGGAAAATTAAGTCTAACCCCCATTGACAAAAAGTCCATGGAGTTGTTAGTGGTAGAAATTTTGTAGTAGGTGCATGAATAAGATTTCCATGGATTTGACATTTTTTACACTGTTTGGCAAACTGATATGAACCCTTTTCCATAGTGGGCAAATAGTACCCTATTTGGATGAGTTTCTTGGCTAAAGTTAATCCACTAGAATGTGTACCACAGATACCCTCATGGACTTCTTGTAAGGTTGTCTCTGAATCCTCATGCTCTAAACATCTTAAGAGAGTCCCATCAAGACCTTGATGATATAGGGTATCAACGATCAATGTGTAACATGAGGCTTGTCTAATGAAAGTACATTTTTGGTTTTGTGTAAGACCTGATGGAAGGGTGGTGTCTTTTAGATAAGTATAGATTTGGCCATATATAGGGGATTTAGAACCGGCTACTTGATAAATAACTCGGGAATCAGGGTTATCATAAGTAGGGTACACCAATTTGTCTACCAATAATTCATAGCGATCTTGTTGTTTTGGCATTTGTAGAAGAGAAGCTAAAATTTCCATTGCATATGTGGCCTTATTTTGTGCTCTGGGAACTTGTTCAAAAGTGACCTCGAAAAAGTATTTCTTGAATTCATCGACCATCCTTTTGTATAGCATAATCTTGTCATTCTTTATTTGATAATCATCATTGATCTGGTTAACAACAAGTTGTGAGTCACCATAAACATGTAGTTCTGGTATCTTCCATTCAAGTGCCAATTTAAGCCCATTGAAAAACACTTCATACTCAACAATATGTTTTGTGCATGGGAAGATCATCTTGTATGCCTTAGGGATGGTTTATCCTAATCGTGTGACGAAGAGGATGCATGCGCCTACTCCATACTTGGTATGTGATCCATCAAAGTATAGCTTCCATGGTAATTCTGTGAGGCCCTTCTAGTTCTCTCTTTTCATTTTTTGTTTGTTTGTTCTTTCTTTTCCAGTTTTCCTTTTGTTTTGTTCACCTTCTGTCTTCTGGTCTTCGTCGTCGCCTCGTGTTGGTGGAACGACTTCGCAGGAAAGTTGTCCACCTTCTGTGTGCTGTATTTTTGTGTACATTTGTGAATAATGTAAGTTTTTGTGCAACTCATTGTAAATGGTGTAAATTAAGTGTAAATCCTTGTAAATAATGTATGTAGTTGTGAATTCTTGTTAGTTTTTAGTGGTCCGTAGGATAGTTAGTTATCTGGTGTATAAATTCGTTCCTTGGCCTCCTATTCTTCAAAGGTCTGTGTATATAATGTGTATAGCAGGCATCTATAGATTAGTCTTTTGTAAATTTGCATGCCTAGTTTGTACATTCAGTTTTGTCCAACCCACGCTGTGGTGAGCTCACCACGCCCTATTGCATCGAAGACCCAAATTCGAGCTCACCCACCTAGTTTCTGCCATGGCTCAAACTAGGCACCTTTCCTGTTCGAGTCATGGCCATTTTCTCTCTCCTCTGTCATTTTAGCATTGATGGTGGGATTAAATTCCCCCATGTATGAGCATTCAAAATTGCCCCAAGTTGCATTCATTGCATCTGTGTTAAGACATTTGTCACCTTTAATGCCATTACGCCATTTATTGCATGACCTTGCGACAACCAACGTCAGCCCAGTACGGCTTGGTGGTACCCTAAATTTAGATAATTTAGAAGTCCCAATCCATTATCAAGAAGCATGTTTCTCCATAAAAAAAAAAGATCAAAGGAAGGAAGCTTTATGACACAAATAAATAGAACTAACTAATCAAAGCCTTCAGAAAATGCTGAAATTTTGACCTGCTACAAAGATGATTTCGACAGATGATAAAGATGGTCAAATTTTAAAAATCTAAAAATGACCCAGTTCAGGAAATCAAATTTCCTATCTCCAATAGAAATATTATCTTTTCACAAGGTGTTTTGAATTTTTGACCAAAGCCAAATCCGAAAGTTAGGTAGTTATTTTTTAGTTAGTTTATTGTTTTTTCAAAATAATTTGTAATAAGAGTTGTGTCTTTTCACCCTAAAAAGGTGTGAAAGCCACTCAAACACATATATATACATAATTTAGAATGTAAAAAGAGAGATACAATAATACAATTTCACATATTTGGATAGTTTTGGATCAACAACTATAACATGGACCTGGATGTACTATTTCTTTAAAATCAATAAAGATAAGTGTTTTTTCTTCATATATGCAATTGTTTCATTAATAATTTTACAATTAGTCCCTTGGACAAACCAATAGAACTTCTTCAAAGTGATAGTTTGATGTGCATGCTTCTTGATTTGATTCAATATAGTTTATATTTTCAATTGGTTTTGTCATTTTGCATGGTTAAATTCTGTTGATTGAGGCCTCAGTCAATTGGGCTGTCATCTGAGAAGTATTAACCTTTTGAAATATCTTTGAATTTGTTTTAGGTTGCATGTACATTCCATAATACCTTTGAAGTGATAAATTTTCTTGTAAAACTGTCTCTAAGGTTGAACATAAGATTGGAATGATAGTGACTCTATTGTCCATAGTTGATTAAGGCACTAGTCTTTATTGCTTATTTCTATTATAGTTATTTAGTTCATTTTTTATAGTTTTTTGATATCTTATCTATCTGTTCATTCAAATTACATGTACATGTACTAAACATTCTTTCAATTAATTAAAGTATTTCAATTTATAGTTCACGATATATTGCTTTCAGTTAGATTTCTTTCAAGAGCCTTGCCATACTTGAGAGAGAAGGTTGAAGTGTTACTTATCTACTATAAAAAGCCTTGTAACTTGAAGGATAAGTCAAGGTATAGGCCTACCAGCCTTGGTTTTGTAGAGCCAAAATTGCAGAAGTTCCAACC
>MU224432.1:1694799-1756461 GCA_018584345.1 Thuja plicata | reverse complement strand
CAAATTACATACACATTTACTAAACATTCTTTCAATTACTTAAAGTATTTCAATTTACAGTTCATGATATATTGCTTTCAGTTAGATTTCTTTCAAGTGCCTTGCCATACTTGAGAGAGAAGGTTGATGTGTTACTTATATGCTATAAAAAGCCTTGTAACTTGAAGGATAAGTCAAGGTATAGGCCTACCAACCTTGGTTTTGCAGAGCCAGAATTGCAGAAGTTCCAACCTTTCCTTGGTTGTGACTTGTTAGTTGGCCGAATCACTTGGGTTTCGAAGCATTGGATTGGCAAGTCCATAGGAAATCCAATCTATTGATTTGAGCACCAACACAGCTCACTACCTGATCATTTCAATAATGAATAGTTTTTCTGGACTCCAAGTTCCACGTAATCCCATGACCTTCATCATATTATCACATAGACCAGAACCCCCCAAACCCCCGGGTGTTGAATAAATCCAAATTTATTGTTTATTACATTTCTAGGATTTGATGCAAGCTAACATCTTTTTGAATAGGTACAAAACGGTGATGAAATATACAGAACCCAGAACTTGGTTTTATTTAATAAATTGTATTAATGGTTTTTCGGTTGTGCAGGCTACCAACAATTCAACTATCAACATGTCTGAGGTAGCTTCTCCTCCCAAAAGTCCAGAACTTCCAACCACCTAAACAAGAGCAACCACCAAGTCAAAGGCTGAGAGGGCACTGGAAAAAATCCCGCTCACATCCAAATATCCAAAGGATTGTGCCCTTGTAGGATCCAAGGTGGATTCTAAGTTGCAGCTAGTCATCGACACTGAGGTCGGACCCTAGGATGGATTACAAGGTATAATCACAACAATGTTCACCCAACATTCTGTCAGAGACAATATGGCAAAGAACATGGCCGCCTTTGGCATCATCAAAGCTGCCTACTTCCCCTACTCTGTGTAGGCCCCAGAATTGGTCCTAACTCTGGCCAAACACTACAACACCAACATCCAAGCCGTTATACTTGTTTCTACCCTTCCAACGGGCTATCCAACCTCCTTAGTATCTTTAGATGCTGCTACATAATTTTCTTCGGGGCTGGGACTCCCCCAGTTCTCCAATTCTATTGTCACCTTCTGCGCCACCTCACTGCAGGAGTTTGACAAAGTTCCATAGCTCGCCCAACAGCACCTCAATAACCATGGCTGAAAACACCAAGGAAAGACTACAAGAAGATGAAGTTGGAGATCCCATAAGAAGATTTCAAAGAAAGCATCCAAGAGAGGATCATCTTCTTATGCTAGGTCTTCAGAGAATCTCATGCCTAAGATTTCTCACCGTAGATGTATTACTTCTTGTATGACAGCTCCACCAATAGGCAGAATTTTGATTGGGAAACAACTGTTGCCAAACATGTAGATTTTTAGTTGAACAATGTCGGCCAGACATCAAAGTTCTACATGAATTTGTATGTGTTATGGGAACTAGCACAACAAAGACCCCAAATTTGGGGTTTAGTTATAGTGGGCATCGTTGGGACATGCTCGACTAGAATGCTCCGTAGGACCATTTTCCCCAAATTCAATGGGAAGCCAGCTTCCCCAAATTTTTTCAAGTAAAAGAAATCTTCATTTACTTCAACATTTTTATACCATCTCGAGATGCCGATTACTGAATATCAAAGGAGGCTATAGCCTTGGTGATTACATACGGCAATTATTTCTTCAAATTTCAGCAACATTCTTACATTCGGGTGACCAGATTTTTCGGCAAGCCCTACCTACTCCCCAAGCATTGTGGGGATAGGATTATTTTGATGGAGTTTTGCAGGAAAATCCTAGAACTTCATGCATTTTATGGAGTGAAGAAGGTTACCTCCATCTCATTCTTGATCACTTGAGGGAACTATTCTTGCAGCCTTGCAACGGCCAAAGAAGCTGATAATGAGCTAGAGAGTCTAGGACTGGCCGAGTTCCACTTGATTGGGAACAATTTTGACCCACTCGGAAAGATAAGCACAACACTGCCTCGAGCATCCACACCCCATGAGCCTCACATGGAGGATTTTTGGGCAGATTTCCAAGATGACTTTGACGTCCGGGAGCGAAGATACTCAAGGATGACCAAAGGGATGATGAAGTGCCTCGGCCTTCAAACCTTTCCTAAATATTTTTTGGACAGCGGGCCCCTAGAAGACCTATCTTAAAAACTATAAGGGATTGATAAGTTGGATCTCCCTTCGGTGGATTGGGACACCTTGAAGACTTTAATAATTGAGGATGTCACCCAGGGCATTGTGCAACACATCCACAAGTATTTTGCACAAGTGTACAAGAAAAGCACCCATCGGGGTCCAATTTTGTGGGGGTCCTCTTCGGCCTCTAGAGTGGGAAGGAAGAGAAAAGACAAGGGAAAAGAAAAAGAAGGTGCCCCACCCCAGGTTACACCCCTAGCTTGACTCCCTATTTTGGAGCAACTTCACACCTAGATGGAGGCATCCCACCAACTGAGTGAAACATTGAGTGCCCAACTTTCTCTCAGCCTTCCAATTACTCTAGTGGTATCCGCCCTCCCTTCAGGATCTCCATCACTTGTAGCATTAATGAGCTAGGTGGTGAATACATAGTATGAGAATGCAGCTATCATGGACATCGGGGTCCCGCTACAAAAAAGAAGAAAGAAGCCAAGGGTGGGTAACCCTCCACCAAGCGCAGATGTAAGCCCCAAGAAATCAAGCAACATGTTTGTGGAGGTTATCCCTTCCATCCTTGAAGTAGGGGATCAACCAGAGGCCTCCCCTCTCCATGACAATTTTGATACCATCTTCCAGACTGAAGATTTGGTGAATCTGCATGAATATGTCAAAAAGGCAGTAGAAGAGATCGCCGCACAAGAGGCGGAAAATATCCCCAAGGAGGGATAAATGTGAGAAAAAGAAATTGCCCTAGAAGAGGAAGTCCGGGAGCAAGGGAAAGAAAAAAACAAGAAAAAGAGTTGGTAAATATATCAAGTATGGAAGAAACACCAATCCCAGGGACCAAGACAGAGGGAAGGCAAGAACACGATGAGAAACTGATAATGGTTGTGGAAACTGGACCTTTAGGAGCAACTGTACCCCCATTTGTCACACTCCAAATGCCTCTGGTTAATCTGGGTGATCAACTACCCCAGAATCTGATATTTGGCTAGGTAGTCTTCGCATCCCAACAACCAGATCTAGGCCAGACACCTTTTCCCCCTCCAGAAGATGTGCCCTCGGAGGAGAATGTCCTGACGGGTAATGCCGAAGGAAAACAATAGAAACAAGACACGAGGAGAACCCTAGAGACAAGGATGTAGATGTTATAGGTTCCAGGGAAGACGGGGTCCGTGATACCATAGATGAAAATGCAACCAAGGTGGGAAAAGTAGGGAATCCTGGTAGTGGAGAAAAGGAGCCCACAGAGAGCATAGATGCCGAAGAAGAGCAGCCCACTCCTGAGGAAAACCCCAATACCTAGGACCTAGCCATAAGAGCACCCCCACCACCATAGTGGTTGGTAGAGTCAAGAAAAAGGAAGGCCCTGGTAGTAGTGAGAGTTCCCCTCTCTCTAGCCAAAATGATGGCCCAGAATCAAGAGACTCAGAAGCCTAAGAAGGCCCGGACCATCCATACCCTTTAGACCAGTCCGGGAGGAAATACTGTCGCAGTAGTAGCGATGCCTCCCTTAGATGTAGAAGTGACAGCCATAAGAGCTGAAGAATATACAGTTATAGAAGTTCCTCTGGGGAGGAGGGATAAACAAGGGGAATTAAACCTGTTGAAAGAGGCTACTCAGGCGATTGAAGCCTGATATGAGAAGAAGGCACAAAAGCTGAACGAAGAAAGAGAAAAGAATGTAAGTCTCCTTGGACTTCTTATAGAATTAACACAACCATTGGCTGAGATCCATCTGGAAGCCTCCATGTCTAGAACACCGCTCCCACAGGGTGACATCGATACTCTAAGGACCATGAAGAAGAAAGCACAAGTTGTGGATGGGTGGGTCACTGAGAAGATGATAGCCATAAGGCAGTTTCTGGCAGTGACACTCCCAGACCTCTATCAGGCCAAAAACATCTTGGGCCAAGTGAATGGCGCCATCTCCCTATGGGAGAAGGAAATGGAAAAATATGAAGAGTGGAGGTCTAAACTAGAGGAAATGATGAACTTTGGGGAGGAAGTCATCACAAAAACAAGTATTTTGGGAGATGAACCCTTTGGGTTCCTCTGGGGCCAAAAATCTTGACTTGGTCTCAAAATTGAGGTGAGAAAGCAACTGGTAGCAACCCTAAAGAATAGAATCCTGAAAGGCTAGAATTATTTGAATTCGTATACAAAATTTATGACAAGGGTATCACAAGTCGATTCCTTCACCACTGGGACTTGTGCTTCGAAAGATTTTGTATTAAGTAAATTTGATGAGTTTATGGAGTCATGGTACTAGTCCTCTAGGGATTTTGATGGAGGGAAAATGTCACACCTAACCAAGATGATGCTCTAGGCCCATGACATAGTGAAAGTGGCTGTAGAATTCGAGGAAGGGCTAGCGATGTCGACGAACAGTTTGGGGTTGTCAATGACCACTGGGATTGCATCAAAGAGGTGGATGAGGAAGGAATCATCCAGATTTTTGAGGACTTCAAATAGAAAAAGGAACAATAAAGTCTTTAGGTCTCCAGATATTTTCACTAACAGGGTACAGTTTTGAAGATTCATTGTTATTTGAGTGTAAGCTCTCAGACTCTGGAATTCTGAGTCCAAAGTTTTGTATTCATTCACAGTAATTTGCATCAGGGTTCCCTGAAGCTGACTGATCACTATTAAGCAGTTAATAAGGGTCAGAGGGAAGGTGATCCAGATAAGGTATGTCAGGCGGAAGAGATGGCTCTGATAGATGATTCCCCCGAGGTGCCATTCCCACATTAATTACCTGGTGCACATCAAAAACAAGGAGCCAAAATTTGCATTTATGAGGCATGTAGCCTAGGATACTGGGACAATCAGATTTCTTATATAATTACCTCAGCACTCTTCTCTAGGCCGATTCTTCCTGATATTCCCTCTTATCTTCTTCTTCTATCTTTTCAGACCTCTACACATTTCGAGGTGATTGTAAGTGGTGCAGGTAGTACCATCCATGGATAATGTATTATATTTGGCAAGTGTATAGTTAGATTAGGTTAGATTTTAGGTCAAATTTGTGTATAAATAAGAAGTATGACGCTATAAAAAGGGTTGACAAAATTGATGATTTTGCAGTCCAGCAAGTAATAGAAGCATAGCATTTTACTTTCAGTTATTTTCAGGAGCTCAATGCTCAGTTTTTCTTAGTAGCTTAGAATGCTCCCTTGGAGCCATGAATGTAATCGCCAGTGATGCTGGAACCATTTGAGTTAATGAAGAAGGAAGAACATCTTATGGCTATTTGTTATGTGTTGTTTTGATCTCATAAGTTAGCAAACGTCTTTTGTGTAGTTTTTTTTCTTATGTCATTTTCTCCTATGTTTTAGTTTAGTTTAATGATCTTACCTCCCCTTGCTACTGAATGCATGTGAATTGCTTGTTCTTTATGTATTTGGTATTTAGTGTAGTTTCTTGCATTGGAGAATTGTTTGATGTTTGAATATATACTGCATAAATATAAGTAGAAACATATATCTAACCTTCATCGATCTATTGAAGTTTTATCTGATAATCCAAATACTTGCAGGAAACCCCATCCCTTTTGAAATCCCCAAGAAGATGAGTAAAAACCAGCTATCCCCTCACACAACAGTCACCTGCCCAACTTAGCTCCCCCACATCAGTGAGACCCGACTGCCAGGTGATTTGAGGCAAGGAGAATTCATTCTCCGATAAACCTCTTCAGATGGAGTTGGCCGGTACCTCGGTACCCGGTGACAACTTTACCTCTATTGGCGGAGCCAGTCACAAAGTCCCGTCAACAGGTGCAACTTCTATGATAAAAATACCACTAGTAAACAATATTTTTCAACTACAGTATAATTAAGCTCATACCTGACTAAGGTCCGGCTGAAATAATAAAAAGCCCCTTCCTTGCCGTCATGATCCTATTATGCTAGTAATGCTCCCAAAGACACTTTTCTTGCTGAAATGTATAACAATAATGGCTTGCATGGAATTGGTGACATCAAAATAGGTGGGTTTGCCAAATATTGTTTAATTTGATTCAAATTTTCTTCACATGAAGCATCCCAATTGAATGACACATTCTTATACATAAGCTTGGTGAAAGGTTGACTTCAATCAACGAGTTGTGAAATGAATCTCCTTATAGATTGTAGCTTTCCTTGTAGTGACCTTAATTGGATGATGTTCTTGGAAGGTGGCATGTCCATGATTTCTTTTACCTTAGCAGGATCAACTTCAATACCTTTTGCTAAGATAATATATCTCAATAGTTTTATGGAGGTGACCCCAAAATGACATTTCTTGGGATTCAAGTGAACCTTGAAGTTTTCTAGCCTGACAAATATTTTATCTAACACATGTAAGTGATCCTTTCTTGTTACTGACTTTCCAAAGATGTCATCTACATAGCCTTCCATTATTATGTGCATCATGTCATAGAAGATAGTTTTCATGGCCCTCTGATAAGTAGCACCAACATTTTTTAATCCAAATGGCATTAAATTCCAGAAAAAAGTTCCCCAAGGACAAGTAAAAGTTGTTTTATCCTGATCCTCAGGTGCTATTCTAATTTGGTTATATCCAGAAAATCCATCCATTAAGGTTAACATTTCATGCCATGTTGTCAAGTCTACAATCATGTTAATGTTTGGTAGAGGAAAATCATCCTTGGGACAAGATTTTTTGAGATCATGAAAGTCTGTACATATTCTAAGGGTTTTGTAAGGCTTGGATACTAGTACAATATTGGATATCCATTCTGCATAATCAATGGCTCTGATAAATCTTGCATCTAATAGTTTCTTTATCTCAACTTTGACTAATAGGGCTATATGAGGATGCATCTTGCACAAATGTTTTTCACTAGTTTGATGCTTGGTGCAATAGATAAGTGATGCATTATAAGATTAGAATCTAATCTCGACATGTCAGAGTAAGACCATGCAAAATTTACTTGTTTATCTTTAAAAACTGGATAAATTCTTCCTTTTCTTGCTTTGAAAGTGAAGCTGCCAAGTGTATGATCCTAGGATTCTCCTCTGTGCCAATGTTTGTTGGTGTAGTTGGTTCGATCAGGATGGAACATCTCTCCTAATAGTTCTTAGGAAGCATGTCAAGTCCTCTTCCTTAGGTGCCTCTAAGACATTTTCACCTTCAGATTCTCTCTTTCTTTTTACTATTTATGCTCTAGTGCTGCCAAAAGTTGGTTTTCAACAAAAGACATTTTATTATTTTTAATTCTTTTTCAGCTAAAGGACTTGGCACCTCCTTGAGTGTTTCTAGAATTATTGGTAGATGCATTTTCTAGTTCCACTGCATTTAGATAGACTGCTAAGGCATATTCAGAGGCAAAGGTTTCAATTCCTGGGGGTCCAATTTTTTCCCACTCTATTAATTCAGGATGCACAAGTGGCCATAGGGGATCATTTCAATCTATAAAATCCAAGGTCTTGATAGAGTTATCTTCATAGGTCTCATAGGAATCTCTAAGGTCTATGACGTGACTTTATTCAAGATTATCTATGGTGTGAGGAATCAAATTGTCATTACTAGAATCACTATTGATATCATATGACTAAAATTCTATGGGAGGTAACCTTGAGCTCTGACCCTCACCTAATATGGGTGCGTATGAATGGATCACATGTATGTATTTCTCTTCTGATGCATCTGAAAAAGAGTCCCATTCCCATGTCATGGATTCTTCATCACTATATTATTGCAGCTTATTTATTTGGTTATGAAGAACTTCTTCTTCTTCAGGTACTGTGTCTTCTTCATGGTAGCCCAGTCCATTTTTATGCTTAGTGCCATGGAATTGATTTTGAATGGGTTCCATGATACCTTCCTTTCATTTTCCCAAGGGTCCTTCCCCATCATATCCCATCATTTTCATGAGGCAAAAACCATTTCCATATTTCCTAGAGAGGATTTTGTTGTGTATGATTTCTTTTTGATGTTCTTCATCATCTTCTCCTCTTTACAACCATTGAAAAATATTTGTATCTTCATTTTCTTCATCCATTGTTTTCCCTTTTATAAAGTTACCCTCAAACATTGTTGTTGGTTTTGATGCAGAACATTTCAATAAAGATGGTTTTCCATATGATCTTGGGGATGGTGGTAGTTTAGTCAAAGACAACACATGTTCTAAGGAATACTCCCCAACCCCTTTCTCTTTTAATTGTAATTTTTTCTCAAACTCTAAAAGGATATTTGACAATTCATACTTTCTTGGAGTCTTCAATATGGAAGCCTCATGAGATGAAGTGGAAGCTTCAAGTGAGGATGGAGAAGTTTCATGAGAGGGACCTTGTGTTAATTTTCCCTGGTTATACGACACAATGACATCATTAGCAACCTTAATCATATTACAATGTTGGAAGGGATTGGAATCTCCTGGAATGGAAATCTTTTGACCATTGAATGACTATTTTAAACATTGATGATATGTGGATGGAACCTCCTGCATCTCATGTATCTATGATCTACCTAGTAGTATGTTGTAGGACAAATTCAGGTCCAGAACTTGACACAAAGTATCCCTCTGTACCGAGCCAACTTTGATATGGAGAACAACCAATCATTTTGAAGATTTATCTTCGTCATCATAGCCTTGATTTTGATTCTTCTCTTTGGGTCAATATAATATTTAGAATATCCTAAAGCCTTTATGAGATTCAAAGTACAAATATTCAGTCTGGCTCCCCCATCTATCAAGGCATGTTTGACTCGATTTTTCTGAATGAAGACTTCAATGTGTAAGGGAAGATTATGTGGATGATTAAGTGACATATTATCTTCTTCTAAAAAGGAAAAGTAGTGAGGTATTGTGATATGTCCAACCATATCTTGGAATTGGTCTGCATCAAGATCATTAGGAACAGTTGTCTCTACAAGGGCCTTTTCTAAAATTTCTTTGTGAGTAGGTGATATTTTCAATAGTTCAAGAATTGATATCTGTGCGGGGGTCTTTTGTAATTGTTTAACCAACTTGTATTTTTGTGAGGTGGATGTGTATTTAGAAAATACCCCTTTTAATGTGACTTTTCCTTGACTTCTTGTGATATCATTAGATGATTCAACGTTCCCATGCGTTTCCTTAACAATAATAACATTGATAGTATTCTCATATGGCTCAAGATCATGAATGAAGTTATCATGTGATCGAATGTCATTGAACTTAGCCCCTTACAATTGTTTTGATGATTCTCCTTTATCATATTTTGGAAAAAGGGTCTTGAAGGAGGTATGTTCATCATTAGTTTTGTGACCTTCTATTGTGATAATGTCGTTATCGATTAAGCCCTGGAGCAGATTTTTTAACCGCATAAAATTATTGGTTCTATGTCATTTATTGTGGTGATATTCACAAAAATGAGTATCATTCCACCATTTGGGTTTCACTTGGGGTTGGAATTCTCTTTCTTGAGGTAAACCATTCACCTTGTTAGCGAGAAGTGTTCTCAAAGCCATCTCAAGAGGCTCTCCCAAGGGAGTACATTTTCTTCTTGGTGGATATGAATATGTTGCCTTTAGTCTATTTGTCTCTTGATTAGTCTTAGGCATGTTGCTAGTGAGATTGAAGACCGGTTTCTTAGGTTTTACATGATCAACAATGCCATCACTCACTACATTTTTGTTTTTGTTCCAAAATCTTATCTTATCATTGTTATTGTTGTTATTGTTGTAGTTATTTTTGCTGGTGTATGAATATCCTTTGGTATCCTTATAAATTTTAATTTCCCCTTTTTGACCATGTAACATTTTCAATTTTCATGGCATTTTCTACCATTTTGTCAAAAGTGGGTGGACATTGTAATTGAAGATTAAATCCCAACTCAGGGATCAAATTATTTATAAAAATGTCCATCTTTTCTTGTTCTGGTATAAGTCAGGGATACCTAGCAAAAATCCTTCGCCATCATTGGAGGAATGTTAGAAAAGGCTCTCTACTTCTTTGCTTGGTGTTACAAAGATCCAACATTGTCACTTGGTGTTCTATGTTGTAGGAGTATTGTTGGATAAAATTTATGATTAATTCCTCAAATGTGTTAATACTGGGTGGAAACTTTGAGAACCATTCCATAGTTTGTCCCCCCAAACTTTGTGGAAATAACCTCATTAAGTAACTCTCCTCATGGATGAAGTCCATGCTAAGTGTGAAAAACTCTCTCACATAATCTTGGGGGTCTATTGTGCCCTTGTACTTATCCTATTTGGGTATCTCCACATTTGGTGGGAATGATATCATATGTAAACTCTTGTCAAAAGGAAAGGGACAAATGGCATCCAATGAATACTTATGAGTGGGTGTCCCTTTTTGCATGTCTTGTATTTGTTTTTGTAATTCTTCTATTTGTTTAGTGATCATAAAAATAGGATTTATTTCATCTTCCTTAGCTTTAATTTGATCTAAATCAAATTCATGAGGGAGCTTAACTCCCATGCGAGCTAAGTTCAAGAAATATTTCTCTTTTTCTGCATCTAGGACTCTTTCCATAAGTTGTTGAAATTGTGCATTTTGTTGAGCTTATTGGACATGTTCTTCAGTAATTTCTTCATGGTCAGTGCTTGAGTGGAATTTAGCCCATATGTTTTTATTATCACCCATGATGATTTCAGGAATTCCTTCCTTTGGTTGTTGTGATCTTTTCTCTTGTTGTTGATTTTCTACTTGATCAATCCCCTTGTCTTTTGAGTCTTTTGATTTTTCAAAGTGATATGACCTTGTCCTTATAGGCATAAAATCACTTTGATTTTGATTTCAACATGACAATTGTTTTCTTGAAGGGAAATTGATTTCTAACTCTCGTTGGAGCCTATGATTTCTAAGTGGTAAAGATGTGTTTTAATCACTTCCCCAAGTGAAAAGCTTTTGCAAAGCCAAAGATCGATTCTTATTGTCCTGATTGAGATTTTCTAGCTCGATGATGAAGGCATGATTATAATTGATGGTGAGCTAAGGAAATACGATATGGATGACAATCAAAATGACCTTACACTAGTGTGGTGACTAAAACAATATGATATTTATCCACTTATTGTCAAAATGATTCCTATAGTGAGAGTCTCAAGAGATTTGCAATGATTGTTTAAGATCAAATGTTTAACATTTCAATGTTTTGTTTGAAAAAGTTTCAATTTCAAGTGTGATGTTGATTGTCAGTTGAAAATGTTTTGTTTTTAACATGTACACAAGAAAGAATGGTTGTATGATTTTCACAAAATAAAATCACATTCAAGAAATCACATTCAAGTACAACCTAAGGTTGGCTAGGAATGTACTTGTTGAATCCCCTTGCAATAAAAAATCACACTCAATTCAGACATATAGAAGCTTGGCAGCACTGGCTCCCCTCCATGACACTCACTTCTCAGGCCTACCAAGCTTCTAATTTCTCAAGACCCAAAGATCTTGATAAATTTTCTGTCTCAAAAAGAGGGATACATGAGGGGTATCTTCAGCATGCGCATCTCACAACGCCTGAGTCAACAAGTAGAAGGATTTTGGCTACTAAAACAATGGTTTATAGTAAGGGCGTCCATTCATAATCATCTCTTAGAGTCTCACAAGGAAAGATTGAGGCCTATATCCCTATGAGTACCCAAAACAATTTTAGTCTCACAAGCAATATTGAAGCCTCTCATCTCTACAAACATCCAAGCATGTCTAAGGATCAAACAAGTAATGAAAAGACAAGAATGATTAATTCTTCTGAGACTTTAATCTCAAGGAAGCACCTTTATTATAGTGAGGTGGAAGGTTTGGCTTCTACCTTGTCCTCACTTGGGTCATTCCCTCTCACCCAGCCTTAAGGGCTTCTCGGGAGGCAGACCCTCTAAAAGAGTGAAAAAATTTCTCGTGCACCCGAGATCCACAAAGGCAAGGGGAGAGGATACGTTTGTTCAATCTTTGGGATTAAAAAAATATGCTTAATGCACCAAAAACATAAAACACTTGGGTTCTTTTTAGTGCACCAATGGAAGTGTGATCTATGGTAGATTCAAACAATCAATTTCAAAAATCACATTCATTGTACCCCGCATCAAACATCATCAGTAGTTTTCAAATCACAATCTTCACAAGACGTCCTGCATCAAATATCATTACTAGTTTCAAGATATGATCTTTACCAAACAAAAATGGATGCTCTGCACAGAAAAAATTCAAAAAATCAGCACAAGGTTGAAATAAGTCCACTAAAAATAAAATTATAACCTATATTTACAAGATTAATCAAATTCTAAGTTAATCTAATCTAAAATTTAACCAAATAAAATTGCCACACATGATATAGGAAAGTTTAGAAGGTTTCCCTTTTAGCGATTTTAGCAAGATTTTTGTTTCTTTTTTGTTCTTTATCTTTTCAATGCTACCAAGATTATTCTTGTGTTATTTCAATTGATTGGGCCCACTTGAGCTTAGAAGCATATGCAAGCCTTTTGATCAACGCTTTCCTTAACTGGTTTCTTCCTATACCTGTACTTTTTTGTTCATAACATTTTACTCCAAAATTATTTGGTCAATATCTCCAGTCAGATCTTAGAAAACATGATTATAAAACGCATATCCAAAACTCAAAGAGATCCAACGGTTAATAAAAAAGTTAGGCATTCTGCACTAAGATTGTACTTTCTATGACAGTAACATGAAACTTACTGGTTTCTTCCTATACCCCTAAACTATTTTCTATAACATTTTATGATGACCTTACTTTATCAATCTCTCTAGTTAGACCTTAGAAAGTGTGTTTTTAAAAACATGTATAACACACAGAGAAATCTGACGGTCCAAAAAATAGTTAAGCCTTCTGTACCAAGACTTTACTTTCTAATGATCGAGGCAAGAAACTTATTGGTTTCTTTCTATACCCGTACTTTATTGTTAATAACTTTTTATCCCGACCTTATTTTTTCAATCGCTTTGGTCAGAACTTGGAAAACTTATCTATACAACACACATCCACAATTCAGAGACATCCAACGGTGAAAACAAATGTTATGCCTTCTTCACCGAGACTGTACTTTTTTTTATGATAGAGGCAAGCATACCCCACGATGGGTGCCAAAATGTAGATGTAAAAATCTGATTGAAAATATATGGAACTTAGATTCAAATAGATTTCACATCCAGCAATGAAGTACCTGCAAGAAAGCACACATACCCAACTGAAATAAACAAAACAATGCACATGCATTAACAAGAATTTTCCTTCATTGCCCTCATATCTATCAAGGGCTTAAGTTTAAAAACTTTTGCTCTCAGAAGCACACACAAGCTGCTATGAAAGAATGGAGATTTTAGATGGAATGCAAGAGATTAAGATGCAAAGATCAATGCAAAATGTAAGATTAATACTTAACTAGAATGAAAATAAGATGGAAATCTAAAATCACTAATGGTGCTCAAATGCAAAGATTACTAAAATCACTATTTTGCTATGATGAGTGCTATGCAGAATGCAAATAATGGATTATGATATTGCAACAAGAGATGGATCAAAATGCATTGAGGGGAGGCTCTATTTATAGAATTTTGGGAATCTTTGATGAGTTGGATCCTATGTGGAAGCCACATGACATCCACATAGGCTAGGTGGTTGGCCAAGTCAAATATGGTGGGTATTGAAAAAGATAAATTTATTAAATGTGGGAGAAAAAACGGAGGTTCAAGGTGGCTCAAGTCAAATATGGTGGCCAAAATAGAGGCACAAGGCGAATCATTAAATATAGGAGACAAAATGGAGGTGGTGGTGGTTGAAGGAAAATATGGAAGTTAATTTCTTTATGGCAAGGTGACTCAATAAATATAGGAGATAATATAAATTTATATATATTCAGAAAACAATTTCTCTAGCCATGATGAAGTGGCAAGGCTATGTGTGTGATTGTGAATGGGGTAAAATTAGGTGTGGTTAGAAGAATTAATTTAAGAAGTTAACTATGTAATGTTAATAATTAAATAATACAGTAGATGAAATTTGAGGATTTATTAATTAAATTGTTAGAATTTAATTAATATTAGGTCTTGACTATTTTTGAGTGTATAGAAAAACAATCAAAACTCTAAAATCTTACATGTTCAATGCGGTGCCATTGTTGTACATTAATAAAATATCCAAATGGATGCAAAACACACTCGGGTTCTGATGAAAATTTCTTTCTCCACACTGTTGTTCCTCCATTTTTTATGTTGGAAATGGCCCAATGCCATGATTTTTGGAGAATATAATGTTCCTAAAAACCCGTACACGTTTTGAGGATCATTTTTCTTTTTTTATTAGTGAATTTTTCAGAACATGCACGGGTTATGAGAAATTTGTTTTTTTTGCATGTGGCCACTTTTTCGTTCACCATCATGGTGCACGTACCCAAAGATTAAACCTCTTGCCATGATCAATTAACAAATAATTATTACTATGTACTTGAGTTTTACTTTATTGTTTCTTCATCATGTTCGAGTACCTATATCTATAGACATGTCTTTACAACTAGAAGCACATCATAAGATTCATTAACCATTAGATACATGATCATAAATATAACCTTATTAATAACTTATCTACATGAACCATGAATAACATAAAAAGAGTGACCTATCATCTTATAAATCTAAAAGACAAACCCTAAGGGACCAAACCTAAGTCTCGGGGGCTCATCTTTGATAAGTGTTACCTATGTTCACACTCAGAGACTTTGTATTTTTAACCTTAAACAATATCATACTATTTTCATCATATAGAGAGTATAAGATGCACTATATGTTTAATAAACAAATACAAAATCAGCTACACAACCCTTTCTAGGGTAGAATCCCCAGACAATTTCACCGCCAACTACCACCTACTTGGTGAAGCAGGGGCAATGTCCAAGACATAACTGGTAACTCGACCAAAACTTACCACTAATCATGCACATTCATTGATTATTTTCAAGACTCCTTAAGGTGTAAAAATGTCATGAGAAAAGTAGAATTAGTGAACCAAAGAGATACTTTTGAACATGCAGTTATAAGTAGCAACTTGATTAGAGATATAAATAATATAGTACATCAAGATGATTATGAAATGAGAACCCAACATCATACCCTAGGCAATAGTGGGCATAATGGCTAAAGTTATAATAAGAAATTTAATAACATTGATTATGGATAGTAATGCTCATGAAAGATCAAATAACCATGACACATATATAATCTATCAAGATGTTTTCATCCCAAGTATGTAACACACACTTCTATCTTAACCATACAACAATAAGATGGTAACACAAAAGGTCGTAATAAAATCACCCTTAACCAAGAAGATCAAGATCACCTAAAACAAATAAAATAAAATAAGATGAGATAGGTATTAATAAACATGTTTAGTTAAACAAGAACCAATATACGTATAACTTGATATAACTTTCTCGTAAGTATTAATTATTAGAGCAGTGTACATGAGGATAATGTTGGACAAACCATGCTAACCATGCCAACACAAGGATAGAATAATTCTACTTAAATAAATTCTTAAATTGATAACAACTTATTATGATATGAAATACTAGGTACTATTAAATAAACAAGTAGCTAAATATCACTAAAAATTATGCACCAAAACTTTGATATTGAAGATGATACTTTTAACAAGACTGATAGTCATATATATCTAGTGACAGTACTGGACACAATTACATGAGTATTAGTTAATAGTCGTACCTAGATTTCATATACTCTTGTTAAATGATTATCTGATTATTAAAAGATCTATACCTTTGTTTTTATTATGTAAGACGTAGCATATAAAATAATATGCTATCATTATTTTTACAAACCATTCCTCTTGATTTTGACATTTTGTAAGTGAATTAGAATTTATGGAAGAATAAACCCCCTTAGATACAGATAATTTTTGGATTTATAAAAAAAAGACATAAGAAATAAATGAAAATACCTAAAAGTACAAATTGGTGCCCTATAACTCTATTCCCATAATCCTTTTCAAAATTTAGAAAATTTGAAGGTTTGATGCGTACCTTGAAGCTTTTATCCCTTTCAACCTCATTGAATAAAGCTGATTTGAATATGATTTTTGCCCACATGATTTGACAACACCATATGATAATACTCATAAAAATGAAGGAACAAATTTCAGATATTTGCAACCAAACTTATCCATTTTAGCCTCACTGAATAGGGCCAATTTAAATGTAATATCACCTACAACATGATTCTAACTTCCCAACACAACAGTAATATGTTGATTCAAGAAGACCTAAGTCCCTTTCACTTTATAATGGTGGCACACGGAATTGTTGCCAAACACATTATAATTGGTGCATGAAACCATGGGGAGCTTCCTAGGGAAGCCAAGATGAGATTACTTTTTGATAGTAATGGGATTTATTGCTATGTTCATGGTTCAAAAAAATTTCATCTCCCCCAATCATCTTCTTCATCCCAAAATAATACGAAGTCCCCTCACTCCAAGACTCAGGGAGAACCTCCTCTCTATTGTTTCCATTCCCACTATATCACAATAAACCATCCCTGCAAAAACTCATGTTCATTTTATTATGTTGTCTAGGAACCAAAGTGTTCTTGGATGAGAAACTCACATGCAATTGTGCATGAATTTTGGTAGTCTTGGACTACGATTCGACTCTCACTATGTTCTTTCTAATCAGGACATGATAATAGTGGCACTATGTAGATTCTCCCAAGATATCTTTATTTTGTATTTCACAAAGATATTTGATCGGTTGTATGAATGATTGTAGCTATGAAGTTTACAACAAACTATGTTTCTCAATACCAATCTAGAAGATGTTTTCTCGGTATTTGGATGTTGTGGATATAGAAAAAGAATATTATCGCCCTCATATTGAATGTTGAAGATCTGAGTCATGGGGTATAATGCTACCCCCCATTCCCTTCCATATACCTGAATAATAATGAATTCTCATAATGACATCTAATATATAAGCTCTATCCCTCCATCGAATCATTGCCTCTCTAGAGACTTCTCCTTTCTCTTTTCAAAGCTCTCCCAACTACCAAATCTCTTACAACCACTTAATTAGTAACAACTAGAGATAACAATACCTCACATAGTTTGATTAACCATTGTCTTTAATCAAATAATTATGTTTTATAAAATATATAAGTTCCTTTGTTTGTTTTATGAAATTTATGGGATGCAAGCGTGCATATGGAGGCTGGGAAAAGCTAGGTAACATATATAAAGGAGACAATAAGATCAAACAAATAAAGATACAAAACCTAGATCATAAATTTGAAACTCTAAGAATGTCTGAGGATGAGGATATTAAAGGATACTTGCACCGAGTGAATGAAATTTCAAATGAATCAAAGGGATAGGTGGATCTATAGAAGAAAATGAAGTTTTATTGAAAGTGATGAGAACCATGACCATACAAAACCTTTCTGGTTTCCATTCAACAAAGCAATGATAGGGACAAATAAAATTTGGAAGAACTTTTTAGCAATAATAGTCCACCAACATAACTAAGGGGGCGGGGGGGGGGGGGGGGGNNAGGGCGTTGAATCAGTTGTGTGCCAAATAACTAAACTTTAAACTTTATAAACCAATTACTCAATGAAAATATGAACACATCAAAAGAAACACCATAACACAAGAAATTCAGTACCCCTATTAGGAGCTAATTATTACATACAATACCCAATCCCTATTAAAGAACAAACATTGTTAGGAGTCAAGAGAAATAAGAGGCTCACTTCTTAAATGAGAAGGTTAAATCCACCTTCAAGACTCACTGTCCAAAGTATAGATATAGAAGTATACAATAACGAGTGAACTGACTGATAGCAGCTTGCTTTTCCTAAAAAAACCAAATGAAGCTCATCACAATCAATATCTTTTTTCTACATCCAATAGACTTCACAATTACAAGCTCACATCTTCCACATCACACTTCCATGCTATCTAATCAAGAAATAACTCTGCTTTATACAAGTATATAATAAGCAATTAGGTCAACATGTTAAGACTTCCCCAATGCACAAATGATTATATAGACCCTTAATAATATAAACATAGTACCTTACACAAGTAAAGATCAAATACAAATCATCAAGATCTATAATCCACACTCATCATCCTCTAAACATGTTACATCGATGTAGTTTCCCACAAATAAATCTTAACAAGATCACACACCTCAGATGACATCACCAAGAACTCAATGACCCAAGAATCATAGATAAAATTATTCAACATGTCTTCTACCATTCCTCAAGCTCACATAACATAACTCATGCTCACATCCAAGTTATCTCCAAAACTCAGAGACCAACTCTATCACTATTTTGTAACCAGTCTTCCCCAAAACAACTATAACTTATGCCAATTGTAATATCAATCCAAGTGACCTTAGATATAATATATCTTGTCATCCTCATATAAATATCCATGCTCGCATGCTCTGAAAGACCATACAATGTCTGTACACTTCTGTTGGTCTTGCTTGTACTAGTGATAACCACTCTATCCGAGACTTTTGATGAAACCAACTAAAACATATGTTGACATAAATGAAAAAATATGAATGTCAATGCCTCTAAAAAAATAATTCCAACAATCTCCCCCTTTGGCATTGATGGCATCATATGTGAAAACCCATCAACCCAAGAGTAGTGTCCTTCTTAATACAATCTTCTCAATATCCTCTTCATAGCTCCCCCTAAAATAGTAGGGATTTTTCACTTGTATCTCTCCCCCTTTGACATCAATGGAAAAAGGGTGCCATAACTCTTATCCTTTTCTGACCATCCCACCTCTCCAAGGTGTATTTTTTTCAAATCTTCATGCCTACAACAATCGAGTGCTTGATCACCCAAATATGTTCTTTTGTGTTCATGTGATCACTCCCCTTGAGGAGTGGATCCAAGCATCAAGTCCAGTGATTGATATAGCTATGATAGTTATTTTTCTGACACATTTATGCATCATTTAGTTCTCACAAGGAGGGTTTTTTACCCCAAGCATACCTCTGAGATACTTAAAGACATATTTTGACAAAGATTTTGTGAATATATCTTCTATTTTCTCCTTTGTACTGATGTACTCCAATTTGACTTCATTTTTTGTAACTTTGTCTCTTAAGAAGTGACATTTAATTGAAATGTGTTTGGTCTTTGAATGCATAACACATCTACTTTATCCACATAATCTATGTACAATTTATGGCGACATCAACATACTTTGATTTAGCAGTAGAATGAGATATACAATCATGCTTCTTACTTAACCATGAGACCAACCTCTTTCAAAGGAAAAATGCACCACCACTTGTGCTCTTTGTGTCATCAACACTTCCTTCCCAATCAACATTAGTATAAGAATGCAAATTAAAATTATCAAATTTTTTATACCATAAGCCATACTCCAGTGTTCCTTTTAGATATCTAAATATCCTCTTAACTATAGAAATATGAGTCTCTTTAGGATCTTCTTGGAACCTTGCAAAATTTCCAACTATATTAGCAATGTATGGTCTAGTGTGAGTTAGATATTGTAAACCTCCAATCATCAATCTGTACTTTCTCTAAAAAATACTTTGAGATTCATTAGTAGTAGTAAGCTTGCAACCAGTAATAATAGGTGTTCCAATAGGTTTACAATATTCCATTCCAAACTTTTTCAACAATTCCTTAAGATACTTGGTTTGAGAGATGAAAATACCATGTTTGTCTTGATTAATTTGCAAACCAAGGAAGAACTTCATTTCACCAATCATAGACATTTCAAATTCATTTTTCTTTTTCTCATAAAAATGCTTACTCATTTCATCATTACCTCCAAAAATAATGTCATTAACAAAGACTTCAACTATAAAGATTTCATCTTCACTAGTTCTCAAATACAAATTATTGTCTACACTACGTTATCTAAAACCAAGATGTAGTAGATACCCATCCAAATGAGCATACCATACTCTAGGTGTTTGTTTCAGACCATAGAATGCCTTTTTCAACTTGCAAACCATGTCTTCATATCTGTCAAAGGAAAGCCATCAGGCTGCTCAATGTATAGTTCTTAGTCTACATCTTCATTCAGCAATGTAGATTTCATATCCATCTGATATACCTTAAAGTCCTTGTGTGATACATAATCAAGGAACAATCTTACTACTTCTAGTCTCACATCATGAGAAATTTTTTCTTCAAAGCATATGCCTTTTTGTTGTGAATAGCCTTTACAAACTAGTCTAGACTTATTCCTTACAAATATACCTTTTTCATTCATTTTGTTTCTAAAAACCCATTTAGTGCCTATAACATTCTTATTCTTAGGTCTAGGAACTAATTCCCAAGTGTTTTTTTTTTCTATCTAATCCAATTCTTCTTGCATTACTTTAGTCCAAGATTCATCTCTACATGCCTCATCAGTAGTTTTTTGTTCTACTTGTGAAATCAAACAAATCTCATTTCTCACTCTAGATCTTGTCATCATTCCTTTATTTGCATCACCAATAATTTGATTCTCAGGATGAGTTTTCTTAACATACCTTGGTGTCTTTGGAGTCTCAATAGGATCATTCAAGAATACCTCAATTTCATTGTCAACTTCAAGAGTTTCCTCTTGACTTGCAGTAGTCTCCATATTCTCTGAATTTTGATTACAATCATACATTCTTTCCTGAATCTAAAACCTCTCATCAATTCTCACATTAGCACTTTCAACTATCTTCCTCAATCTTAGATTGAAACATTTATAAGCCTTACTCTTAGTGCAATATCCAAGGAAAATTCCTTCATCACTTCTAGCATCAAATATTCCTATCTCATCATCTCTTTTGATATGACATTTGCTACCAAATATTTTGAAGTATTTTAGAGTAGGAGCATGATTAAACCAAATTTCATAAGGTGTCTTATTGGTACCTTCTCTGATATGAATTTTGTTTAAAGTGTAGACTATAGTACCAACACCTTCACTCCAATGCACATGCGCCACATTCCCTTCAAACAACACAGTACTGGCAACATCTACTATAGTTCTATTTCTTCACTCTGCAATCCCATTCTATTTTGGTGTCCTAGGAGCTGATGTTTGTCTATATATACCATGCTCTTCATAGTAGGTATTAAACATATTTGATGTAAACTCTCCACCTTTATCTGACCTTAAACATTTTATCTTCAGACCTGATTCATTCTCAAATTTTTCTTTGAAAATATTAAACTTATCAAAACCTTCAGAATTTTCTTTAAGAAATGCAACCCACATCATCCTAGAATAGTCATCAACAAAGAGTGTAAAATACCTTTCTCCATAGTGTGATCTTGATCTTGTCGGACAACAGAGATCTATATGCACCAGATCCAACTTCCCCTTTGCTGAGTAAGATTTCTCTGAAATTTGCTTCTTGTTTGTTTTACCATCACACACTCTCTATACATGGTGTTAGAAGGTTTCATAATTTTTGGTAAATCTCTAACTGCATTTGTGATACTTGCTTTCATAATTTTATCAAAATTTATATGATAGAATATTCTCTACCATAACCAACTATCATCAACCTTTGAAACAAAACAAGAAGCCTTTGTAGTATTCAATTCAAACACATTACCTCTTGACTTTGTACCTGATGTGACAAAATCTCTTGTTTGTCTTCTGATAGTACATTTCCCATTAATTAACTTCAAATGATATCCCTTATCTACAAGTTGTCCAACGCTCAAAAATTTGTTCTTAATTCCATTAACAAGAAATTCATCATTAGTATTAATTTTACCATCAAGAGTAATCGATCCTACTCCAATGATAAATGTAGGAGTGTTATCACCAAATCTGATTACACCACCATCATATTTAGTTAGCTGAACAAACTTATTTTTATCACCAGTCATATGATGTGAACAACCACTATTTATGATCCATTCTGATTTGTTTTCAACATGCAAAACTAAGGCTTTTCTTCATGAATAGGATAATCATCTTTAATAGAAATAAATCCAATTTCATCATATTTCATACCATAATCATCAGAAATACCTTCACTAGCATAATAATATTCCTGATCTTTAGAATAATCTGGTTTATGAAACTTAGGTTTATGCTTGGGAACCCTTGTGGGACATCTAGATGCAAAATGACCAGTCTTATTACATGAAAAATAATTCAGGGGTATCTTCCCTTCAAATTTACCCTTACATATATTTTCTCTTCTTGCAATCAAAGACACAATTTCATCTAGTTTCCTTTCCTCTTCTACTATCTTTGCCCAATCATCAACATATTCACCAAGCTCTTCATACCTGTTACCTCTGTTGGTGTTCGCAAGACTTGATAAAGTGTTTTTGTCACTGTGCACAGTCACCTTGAATACAAATTCCACCTTAGGTAATGTATCTCCCAGCTCAGCGGCATCAAGGGTGGTCAACTTAGAAATCAATACCTCTTTGTTGAAGTTCACTGACAAAGGTATGATCTCTTCTATCGCTTGCACTTTAGTTTTATAGACAGGTGTCAAAGATCTGAGAATATTTGAAATTACTTATTCTTGAATATATGTGCCTCCTGAGTTTCTAATTCCTATAACAATCTCTATAACCCTCTGTACATATGCTCTGACATTCTCATCATCTTGCATTCTTAAACTCTTCATTTTGGTCTTCCAATTCTACAACTTCGCCTGCTTGGTAAACTTATCTCCTTCATATAGTACTTCTAGTCTTGTCCAGTTTTTGTGTGCATTATCCAAGTCTTTAACCTTTGTGAACTCACCCTCAGAGTGTGCACTGATCAATTCTTCTCTTGCAACCATATTAAAACTAAATAAATTCTTTTAATCTTCATTAGATTTATCTAATTCATCTTCAAGCTTGATCTTCTCAGCCTTCTTAGTAATCATCCAGTAATCAATCCCTAAGTAGAGTAGGCGATTTATCATATTGTTCTTCCAACTGTCAAAATTTCTAGGATCAAGTTTTGGACTCTCCTTCCTATAGAACACCATCTTCAGGAATGCCTCAAGCTTAACAAAATATTTCTCTCAAAGGACCACAAGATTTGATACCAACTGTTAGCAATGATAGTCCACCAACACAACTGAGAGGGGGGTGAATCAGTTGTGTGCCAAATAATTAAACTTTAAACTTTATAAACCAATTACTCAATGAAAATTTGAACACATCAAAAGAAACACCATAAGACAAGCTATTGTTGTTGAGGAAACCATGTTAAGGGAAAAACCCCAGTGGGAATTAGCACCCAAAAGTAATGTAAATATTGTATCCCTGTTAGGAGCTAATTATTACATACAATATATAGTCCTTGTTTAAGGATAGAATCTGTTAGTCTAGTTAAGAGAAATAAGAGGCTCACTTCCTAGGCTCATCGTCCAAATGAGAAGGTTAAATCCATATTCAGGACTCACTGTCCAAAGTACATATATAGAAGTATACACTAACTAGTGAACTAACTGATAGCAACTTGCTTTGACTAAATAGTTCCAATAAATTTAATCACAATGAATATCTCTACTCTACATCCAACAAACTTCACAATTACAAGCTCACAACTTCCACACCACACTTCCACACTATCTCATCTAGAAACAAATATCCTTTATACAAGTTTATAATAAATAATTAGGTCGGCCTATTAAGACTTCCCCAATGCACAAAAAATTATATAGACCCTTACTAATATACACATGATACCTTACACAAGTAAGCATAAAATACAAATCATCAATTATACTCTAAGATACATAATCCATGCTCACCATCCTCTAAACACATTACATCATTGTAGTCGGCCACAAATAGATCTTTGAAAGTTCACACACCTCAGCTGACATCACCAAGAACTCAATGATCCAAGAATCAAAAATAAAATTCTTCAACATGTCTTCTACCATACCTCAAGCTCACATAAAATAACTTGTGCTCGCATCCAAGTTATCTCCAAAACTCAAAGACCAACTCTGTCACAATTCTCTATCACTCTTCTGTAACCATTCTTCACCAAAATAACTATAACTTATGCCAATAGTAATATAAATCCAAGTGACCTTAGATATAATATCTATGCTCATCCCTGTATACATCTCCATGCTCGCATGCTCTGAAATCTCATATAGTGTCTTTACACTTCTGTCAATCTTACATGTACCAGTGATATCTAGTTTGTCAAAGACTTATGATGAAACCAACTGAAACATATGGTGACATCAATGTCAACACTTCTAACAGAAACAATTCCAACATAAATCTATGGAGAATTTTATGCCTTTAAAATGTCCAAAATTAAAGAGAGCTAGTATGAAAATAAGGGTGCAACATTCAAGGCCACTAAAAGGAATAAATATGTAAAAGAAAAAGCTATGGTTCAAATGATGAAGAAGATAATTTTGTTATTGTTAGAGATTTTTCTTGCTACCTTCAATCCTAGGTGACATTAACAAGACTTGGACAATAGACTTTAATATTTTGATAATATATACAATCCTCTTCATCAATTAAATACAAGATAGCACAACATCAACAAGGCATACTAACCTTCTTCACTTTGAGATCTGGTAACTTAGGAGGGTATTCCTAACTTATAGGTCTACACATATGAATAATTCACTTTGAGCAAAAGACTATAGACTTATTATGGTTAATGGTTCTCATATTTATAGGTAATGTGTGTTTATATTTCACCAACTTCACACAACCTCATTTTCATTTAGCATTGCTAAGAACAAAAATAATTACACCTACACCTAATAACAAGAAAGTAAAGATTATTTTGATTTAATGGTGTCTAAAGAAAACTTGGGAAAATTCATTAGATCAGTGCCCAATCCATAGTGCAGAGAATCAAGATTCAGATCATAAACATATTCATATAACAAAGATTACTCCAATCAGCTAAACTTTAACATTCATGCCTTACATAGATGAATCCATTTGAACAACTATAAAATCATGCTTGCATATCCTTCTCATTTATTTAATCTCATAGCAATATGTATAAAAAATTTAATTCCTCCCTTAGAGGAAACCCATACACAGATTACACAATTGCAAAGAGGTTTGCAATGATAAATTGAAAATATCATTAATATTCCAAATTTACAAGAAAACTGAATACATAATTTGGAGAATTTTTTTTTAATTCCCTTCATTACTTCATGAAAACTGGCTAAAATTGATAGATAAATACATAGACTTTCTAAAAACTAAACTCTATCCCTATGTTTTTCACTTCACTACATTTTCATTCCCTTCAAATGAAAAAATCAGAACCCTTAGACATGGCCTTGGTATTCCTTTTATGGAATGCAACAAGATACATGTCATTTAAACAAAATATTTCATTTCTAATAGTCATTAGTCCATTACAAAATATATTATCCCAAAAAAGTTTGTTACTACTGATTTTCTCTTCAAAAAAAATTGCTCAGCCAGTATACAAGGGAGTGTTGGTGCTGAGGTGGGGAGTGCCTCCATAGATCCAACCAGGCTTGTGAGCCATGCCATAATCACTTATGGGTGGTTAGATATAGATAAGGCAAAGATGCAAGATTCTCACCATTTCCCCTCTTAGGGGAGAACTTTGAGACTTTTTCTCAAAGGGGAATGGATGACTCTAGACCCACATCTTTTGTGCTTGCACCCATGCCCCAATTTGCATCCCTCTCACCAAAAAGAATCAGAGTGCTAGCCAAAGAGATTAGAATTATTTACAAACATCACACGGAATTGTGTGCCAAAATATCACACAATCACACAGAATTAATATGTTGTCCATTTACAACTATAATGATGCACCACATCAATATCTGTGTCATTTATTTCTCTTTCCTGAGTTACACATATCACCTGCACGTAACTTCGCAAGAAGTAAACTAGGACCCACACAACAGGTCATGAAACTAAAAACAACATTGGTATTAACATTTCCTATCTAATCGAGACTTCACAAGGATAATGAGAAGTCAATGATAATCATTGCGAAGCAACGAAAAACATTTTTTTTATTAATTAATCTATTAACATAATTCCCTAAAAGATGATATGTGACAACAAATTACATCTTCACAACCTTACCTGTACTAACATCACCTTCCCTTGCAAAGACACGGCGTCATTGATCTCTCTATGTGGGCCATCTGTGACACATAGAATCATCTCACCACTCTATAAGAAAACTAATATTTCTCCATAGCAGAATGCAAAGGATTGAAAATTATTTTATGTAACTATTGAAAACCCTTCACCTCTTCATAACCACCAACGATTAAATCTTTAAACAGTTGCAAAGAAAAAAAAGTTCATGTTATTAACCATGAATAAACCATTCACCGCCATAATTGTTTTTGATTGAGGTTAAAACAATTTTTGAAGGGAGCCGTAACCCTTTACATCAGAAGAAAGATAGGTAGAATAACATCATAGAAAAAATAGACAGTTGGGGGAAAATGAAGGAGACATTAGAAATCCCCCAGCACAATCAACCAGCAAAAAGATACAAAACAGACAAAAAAGCATGAAAACAAGAACCAACACAGCTAAGTCATTTTTTCCATAAACTTTGTTGTGGCTTCCTTCATCAATTTAAATTGCTGGATGGATTCCCAGAGAGCCATGATTTCCTTTGAGTTGGTGACTTTCTTCTTTTTAGTGCTTTCCCTAGTACGAGAGTCAGGGCCGACAGTGCTTGTATCTTTATCAGCTTCATCTTCCATGAAAATGGGAGTAGGTTTCCCTTCTAGCATGTAGAGAAGAGCCCACAGGTTATTGGTAGTCACTTTCATTCCCTCAAAGTTCTGCTTCATAATTTTTCTAAGGGTGTCTTTAATTCCCTAGATATGGTTGGAGGTAGTCTGCATGTGGAAATTGACCACAAGATTTATCTTTAGTTCAAGGTTCTCCATCAGCCTTTTGTCTTGTTCTTCATCCTGAGTCTCAACATCACTTCTACCAGTACTCTTAGGCTTGGCGACCTACAGTGCAATTTTTTTCAATTTTTCCTCCAGCTCTGTGTATTTGATATTGATGTCTTTGATTTCTTCATACAACCATGATTTCATCTGAATTTCTATCTTAGCATGCTCTTTTGCCACCTGCATGAACCCTTTGTTTTCTTGGCCCTTCTAAGTCATTTCCTCTTGGCTTCCCCGAGAACCCTCCTTACCTTTAAGCTTCTTGTCAATGCCCTCTTCTTTTCCCTCTTTAGTCTTCTTAGAAATAACCCTTGAGCTCGTGCCCTCCTTAGACAACATAGCTTCATAGTTCACCAGAAAAGGGGAATTCTAGGGATTGTTATACATCTCAAGGTGAGTCATGGGAATTAGAGGCCCAGTATCGACCATCACATGGTAGTTAGCTTCCACTTTAGTTTTCTCTTTGTTTCTAGTCTCCTCAGGGACATAATTATCATCCAAGCCTTCAGTCTCCATATCATCAGAATTGGCCTTGCTGGCTTTATCACTCTCCATTTCTGAAGAGGGCTCGCTGGCATTATCCTGAGGATCTTGATCCTCTTTGTCATGGTAGTTGCTGAGGTTTTTATCCTCATCCAGGACTTCTATGTCATCTTCTATTTCCATACTAGCCTCCTCAAAGAGGCATTTAGCCGCTTCATCCATGTCAATATTTTTAGCTTCCTCCCTTACCTCTGTGTAATCTTTAGTGTCCATACCAGTCTACTCTGTGAGGATTTTGGCTGCTTCAGCCAAATATTCAGTAGGTTTGACCTTCTTTTTCTTTCTAAAAGTGTTACTGTCTATCGTGAGGGATCGTTTACCCTTCTTTTCCTTGTTCTTCCCAGATTCTGGGGTGCAATCCTGGAGCTTCAACCTGGCATGCTCATAAATGAGAAGAATAAGTCCATTGTGAATAGTGGGCTTATTAGGACTTTTCCCATTTTCCATAATATTAGTACCAAGAGATTGAAGTAGGAAATAGAGGAAAGAAAATTCCCTCTTGTAACGAAAATGATTCACAAGCATAAAATGGAAGTTATAAACCCTTTTATAGTGGCCCTCAAGCGTAAAATACTACATAAGGGCTTTGACAACTTTACCCCAGAGAAGCTTCATATGCTTTCGAAGAACATAATCCCCATATTGTTTCATGAGAAGGGATTTTTCACCTAGACTCTTAGGGTACATTCTAGCCCCATTATGGACCATAACCATACCTCTATAATACTTCAAACCAGACATGTCTAAGCCCATAATCTCAGAAATAAGATTCTTAGTAACAAAAAAGGTCTTACCACATAGTGTAACTTATCCGTTATCCCAACTGTCAGAAAAACTCTTTGGATATGTCCTTTTTGTAGCCATGTAATCTCTCCATGTAAGCGGTGACCGCACCCTCTTTGAGTTGTTTCCAGACTTTATCCTCTTTCTTTCACTTACAAACTATCGGCTCTTTATGTTTCAGTTTACCACCCATTTTATCAGAAGCCCAGACACTAGTCTTTGGCACATGAAAAATCACTTTGCCTAAATCTCAAAAATAAATGTAGAGAAAAAGAGTAATGAAGACAGTTTCCACTTTAAAGGAATTAAAGAACCAATTCCCACACTTGTCTTTATTACTACACTATCCTTGAAGTGTGCGAGGCGCTTTCGTGAGGCATTTTTGCAAATTATCCTTTCTTATCACCATATCTAGTAATTAATTTGATATTTTGGTGGATTTGGTCATACCTTATGAGACTAAGGACTTCATTATTTAAGCCTTGATTGCCTTGCCAACATCTGACATCAGCACTGCAAGCTCCCACATTCGCCAGGTTGTCAGCCACAATGTTTGATTCTCTGAATGTGTGGGTGACATGTGTGTCCTCAAAGTTGGATAATTTACTTTTAATGTGGGTTATGATGTGACTCATATTCCACAACAATTTGTGATTACAATTAATATAGTTGATAATATTCATAGTATCTCCTTCCAGCCACAATTTAGTGAAAATTCAAATTTTTGCAAGCTTGCAAGCGTAAAGGGCAGCCATAGCCTCAACTACATGGCTAGTTTGGGAGCCAATAGGTATAGAAATTGCAGCCACATAATAACCTTGAGGATTTCTTATAATTCTCCCACATCCACCAATGCCTGGGTTACACTTCGCAGAGCCATCAAAATTAACTTTGTGCCAGCCAGGATGAGGAGAGTGCCAAATTGCTCCATCAGGATTACTGGTATTAGACTTAGTAATGGAAGAGAAATTCCAATGATTTAGGATGTCCTTGTCAGTAATGCCTTCCATAAGTTTAGGCCTTTGTTCACAAGCCAGTTTGATGTTTTCATTAATACTTCTAATATCTTTATAACCAACAAGCAAAGGCGTAGAATGGTTGTTTCTGAAAATCTTGTTCTTTCTTTCTTTCCATATCCTCCAAATAACATGGGGGCAGTGTAATTCCAAATAAGTTTCCCTAATTTATGAGAAAAAGGGACACCATTGGATTATGAGATTCTTAATAGTGTTTGGGAACACCCAACTGATATTCCAGTGCTGCATCATAGCCGCCCAAACCTCCTTAGTAAATTGACAGTGAAGGAGCAAGTGGGAAGAATATTCAATATCTTGCATTTAGAGGTAACATCTATTAGGTAGCATCACGCCTCTCTTAGGCAGGTTCTCAGTTGTAAGCACTTTGTCCTGAGCAAACAATGAGAAAAATATGTTAATTTTGGGGATAAGGGAAGGAGACCAAACCTTATCCCAAAAGGTCTTAGAATCATAAGAATAAGGTAAGGAGTATGCCAAAGCCACTGTGAATTTTCCACTGGGATTAGGGGACTAGATTAGCTGGTTGTTACAGTTCTCTTTGATCATCCAGGGGGCCAAGTCAAGATTAACATCTTTCAGCATGAGATCAATGTCACTGAGATTAATCCATTTATTATCTCTCCAATAATCTAATACTTTTCTCCCAATTCTTCTAGTACAAATGTCAGCAAGGTGGGCCACTTCAGAAGATTGCATGAGGAGTTTGTCTCTAAACTAGGGATCTTCCCAAAAATTTATTTTCATGCCATTACCAACTCTCCTCCTAGAACCTTTAGCAACAAGTGTTTTAGCTTTCAAAATGTTGTTCCAGATAGAAGACCCATGAACAATGTGAGGGGAGGAAAGGAAAGCTTCAATAGTAGGGGTGGAAAAAAGATATTTAGATTTGAGAATTTTATTCCAAACTTTTTCCTCTTTGAAAATTCTCCAAATTTGCTTAGCCACCAGGACCTAATTGATATCCTTAATTTTCCTAATGCCAAGACCACCATATTTAATAGGTTTGCACACATTCTCCCACACCACAAGATGAATCCTATTTTTATCCTCCGTGCCTGACCACAAGAATATTTTCTGCAATCTGTCAATGGTGTCAGCATTCTTAGAGGGGATTCCGAAGAGACTCAAAGCGTAAACTGGAAGATTTTGGAGGGAGGTTTTGAGAAAAAGAATCTTGCCAACTTGGATGAGAAGGGACCCTTTCCAAATAGAAAGTTCTTGGTTGAATTTATCAATAGTAGTGTCCTAGAAAGAGTAAGGGGGTTTTAGACCCATGGGAAGACCCAAGTAGCTAGAAGGGAAGGAGGAGATATTACAACCAATAATGATCGCAATTTTCTGTTGTCTAGGAAGAGGGGTATTGAAAAAGAAGAGAGAGCTTTTCTCCCAGTTAATAAGTTGACCCATAGCTGAAGAATAGGAGTTTAGAGCTTTCTTGATAGTTCTAGCTTCTTTAATCAAGGATTAACCCATAAGGACAGTATCATCAACAAATTGTTCATGAGAGCAAGGCTGGCAAGCAGAAGAGGGGAGAAGACCCTGAATTAAGCCAACATGGACCCATTTGGAGAAAAATCTCCCAAGGCACTCAAAAATAATAGGAAAGAGGATAGGGGAGATGGGATCCCCTTGTCGGAGGCCATGAGATGGGAAGAAGAGGTTAGAAGAAGAGTCATTAACCAACACCGAAACATAAGGAGTGGAGATAAGTTAATGGATGAGGTTAACAACTTTCTCAAAGAAGCCAAAGGCCAAGAGAACTTTACAGAGGAAGTCCCAATCCACTCTATCATAGGGTTTAGAAAGGTAAACATTCATAAGGAAACCTTAATTCTATGAAACCTCCAGCGAATGGATATTATTATGAACAAAGATGATAGAATCTAAGATCTACCGCCCTGAGACAAAGTCGTTCTGCTGGGGGGAAATAATCGGTGGGAGAAACACAAAAATTCTCACCATGAGGAGTTTGGATATGATCTTATAGAAAGTGTTGCACAAGCTGATCGATCTGAAGCTATCCACAAAATTGGCACTAGGTTTCTTAGGAATAAGGATAAAAAAGGCAGAATTAGCTTCCTTCAAAAGAGAACCAGCTCCAAATAATTCTTTGACAACATCTGAGATATATTTTTCAACAATGTGCTAGAAATATTGGAAAAAGAAGGGGGGAAATCCATCAAGTCTAGGAGACTTTTCTCCCTCAAAGGAAAAGACAAATAGCTTCTTTAATTTCTTTATTGGAAGGAATCTTACACAGTGAATCATTGGCTTCCCAATCTAAGATACAAGGGATAGAATCAACTAGACAATTCTGATTTTCAATGGAGAGGGAAGGATCCCTCATGAGAAGAGAATAAAAATAATCCAAGATTTATTTTTCCATGTCCTCCTCCTTAACCAAATTACCTTGTGGGCTATTGAGATGGTCAATTCCTTTGGATGCCTTGTGTTTTTGGGTTGGAAGAAGTGAGTATTCTTGTCCCCATCTCTTAGCCAAAGAGCCCTAGATCTTTGTCTCCAGAAAGCTTCTTCCTTAGAGATGATATTGTGATAGTCGACCTGAATTCTATTTTCCTTCAGTTTGTTCTCCTTAGTCAAGCCCTCCAATTGGATAGTATCTTGTAATTATTGAAGGTTAAATTGAATAGATATTTTTGCTTTGAAGATGTCCCCAAACACTTCTTTATTCCACACTTTGATTTTGTTTTTGATTCTCTTAAGTTTTTGAACCACTCTATACATGGTTGTACCCTCCACATGGACATTCCAGCATTCAACAATGTTTCTTTCTAGGTCATGATGTTGTATCCACATTTTCTCAAATCTAAAAGGGAAGTTTCTCTTACCAGTTAAAGTATTAGCCTGAAGGGCTATAGGAGAATGATAAGACCCAATACGGTGCAAAGTTGACAACGAGCAGGCATAAAAAAGGATCCAATCCATGGATATCGGGGCTTGATCCAGATGAACTTGAATCAAGTCATCACCAATTCTTCAATTAGACCAGGTATAGGTCCCACCTCTGAGATCAAGATCCATAAGGGATTGATTATTTATGAAATCCATCAGAGCCACACCACTGTCATTTTGGGATGAGACTCCCCCAAATTTTTTAGAGTCGCTAAGGGGAGTGTTGAAGTCTCCAACAACCATCCGACAGTCATTCCTAAAATTAATTCTCTCATCTTCTAGCTTATACCAAAACTTAGTAGCCATAATTGTTGTGAAGCAATGATACACATTTTTATTAATTGCTAACAATTATTCACAACTTTACAACCCTCAAGGTTACCTTGAAAAAATTGTTGTGAACTGTTGACACATGCTGATTGGCCACCAATTTGTATGTACATAAATAGATTACTTAAAGGGGGTCATTCACTACGACTTAGGGAAATATGAGTCTGAAACATTTTAGGACCCTTAGAAAAAATAATGCTTAAGGAATTAATAGGGTCCATTGGTCAAGCATGTAATAACTGAAATTGGAGCATGACCTATGACCAGGAAGACATGAATTATAGAGCTTAAGACATGAAACCAGGCCAACCAATCAATGGAGGATTAGAAGAGATGGAAAGACCTAGGGATAAACAACTAATTCATTCAAATTTTACAACCCTTAGGCAACAAAATAAACAATATGATGTGAAGAAAAATTTAAAAGCACACACATTTTGCAGGTTCAATAGTTAGGAGACTCAAGAAAGGATCCAAAAAGTATAAACATAAGTTACCATTCAAAACTTTTAATTTTTTAAGAATAGGACATTAAGTTCCTAATTCCCTTTTAAGCAAGATTAGAGGTTGACTAACGAATAAAAGGAAAAGTATAGAAAGTATAATATAAGTATAAGATTGAATGACATAAAGAAGAGTTTTTATTTAATAAAGACTCATTCAATTAGAAGATGGGGGTGAAAATAACTCAAAATATGAAGTGATGTTCGTGGCTATTAAGGATGATGATAGTAACATATCCAAATGAAAACATGCTAAAGAGGAATCAATAAAGGTTGTACTACATGTTAGAGACAAAATTGGACATTGGATCATTGACTTAAGATGTTCAAATCATATGACAAGATATATAAGAAAGTTCATTCAGATAGAAAGCTACGATGGAGGATCAATCACATTTTCTAGTGAAGTCTCTACACCTATATGGGGTAAGGGAATTATCCATTGTCATAAACACAAAGCTAGTGATATATATTATGACACAGAGATAAGCAAAAATATATTAAGTGTGAGTCAATTGTGCACTAAGGGATTTTAAATCAGCTTTCATAGATCTAGATGTGAATTTAGAAAAGGCTTCAAAAAGATAGTTGCAAAAGATATGATGAATATAAATGTTTAATATCTCAAAGAAAATAATTGAGGAAACTATTATTTGGATCAAAGTAGTGAGTGTTGGCTATGACACAAGATGATGGGACATATCAAATTTTTATAATATGGCAAGAATCGATTTTGGTAATATTGAGAGGGACCTGCCCAAAATCACCAAGCATGCTAATATTATGTGCTGAGAATGTCAGTTATGAAAACAAACCAGAAACATGTACACAAAAGGGGAATAAGTTCAACTACAAGACCATTGGAGTTTGTGGACAAATAGAGGCAATGTCAAAACTTGGAGATCAATAGGTATGTCATATTTTCATTGTCACAAGATATGACACATTGCAAGGTTTTGTAGAGAAAAGAACAACAAGGTGAAGTGACCGGTTAATAAGTAAAAAAAGAAAAAAGGAAAGAATAATATCAATTTTCAAGAGACCGGTAGTTAGACGAACATGACTCGGGTAAAGAAGATTGAAGAAAAACCATCAAAATATACCACATCTTCACCAAGTGTGGAGAATTATTCATCTAAGTCATCATTGACTTAGGGGGAGAAAAAATTCTTGAATCTATTGAAGGCCCCCTAGATGCATGTGCATTAATTTTTATTTGCATATTTAGATGCATATGATTGTTGTGATTTATGGTATGAAGTTTGTTTTAACCACATCAAGAATTGGTTGACAGCTAATAAGATTTTAGAAGATATATTATGTTTTGTTAGCAACTGGTGATGCAATTAATGTTGTAGAGCGAAGGTAGAAAAATGTGATTTTTAGGTCTTCTTGTGCACCTATGTGTTAAAAGAGAAGACACATAGAAATAGAAGTGAAGATTGAACAATTTGATAACATTAAAGGTGATTGATTGAAGAAATTGCAGTGATTGTGTGAAGGAAACAACAAGGGTTTGAAGTTTTTTCAAGTGGTGGTTATCAAAGGTATTTATTCGATCTTCTAAGCTTGAATTTTTTATTTGCAAGATGGATACACCGATCATTGTGGAGATTACTGAGAGACCTAGGCCAAAATTTAGGAAAAATCCTTTTAAATTAGTCGAAGATGATCCAAAAGGTGCCCTATCCAGTGTGACCTACGGTGTGATGCATATTCAAGATGTTAGGTCATACATTCATTGTAATTTTGAATACTTAGGTTCATCACACATTTTGAATCAATTAATATACAGATTTGTGTAGTGATTTGGTATTGAAGGATGAATACTAAGTGGTTGTAGACAAGGGTTTCACCCACGCGGTCAATTTCCCTGATGAGTTAGAAGAAGATCAAGTCAGATATGTGTTGAGACGAGTGCATGATCAATTTACGTAGCTTGACCATCCACATAATATTACTGAGGAGACCATACATGTAGTGACATGTTTCTGTGCAACCGGTGAAGTGCAGTACTTAGGTCAATCTCACAAGATGTAGTCACAAAGTTAGCTAAATTGAAGTGGGGTAAGAGACCGATGACTATCAATGATATCCATTATGTAAATGTGATATTCACTTCTGTAGATGCCTAAAATCTTTTCTTATCACTCTTATTAATAAAATAAAATAAAATTAATATGCCCACGTAACATTATAGTTAATTTTAATTAATTAAATATATTTGTTCTATTCTCCTATGTATTTAATTAAATTTGGTTAATCTCCTAAGTTATTTAAATTTAACACTTATTCTTAATGTATTTAATTAAATTCAATACATACTCCCTCCATAGTCATTTTTTGAAATAAATTTTATTTTATTTATCCCTCACATTACTTGTTCTTCTAAACCATGGTTAAGTTAAATATTATTTATTTAATCTTAATCTAAACATAGATCCTACGCTATCCACATCACTCTCAACCAAATACATCTATTCACTAATTAACTAAGGTTAATTAGACTAATTTTTGGATCCCTACACCTATTAGTGCTAATTATTTGCTCATACATGTGTGAGAAAATTTCCAAAAATCACCTTTTTAAAAATTGCCTAAAATTCCTAACAAGGTTCCTTACAACCTTTATGACAACTTCTTACACTTTCTAAAAATGTCTCATTGGACAAGCTCTATGGCATTTATTACAAGATCTCTTACATGTGTACTTGAAGTGTCTATTGACCCATCACATCTGAAGTTTCTCACACATGTGTGAGCAACCTTGGACTCTTGAATGGATTATGTGTCTTTTATGTGGCACCTATGTCAATGCCACATCACCCAAGTCCCCCAAAATCTTATAAATAGGAGCCTTTCCAAGAGTAAATCATCTCTCATTTGCATACTAGATTTATTATGTGATTTTGTGCTTAAAGCATTTAGAGCTATTTTGCATACATTAGAGATGTATCAATAAAATGTTTGGTAGTTTTTTAAATTCAATATGGTAGTTGCATTTTATTTGTAGCTCTTAATTTTCATTCACTACTCATTAGAATCTTGCATTAGATTCATATCTACTCCTTGCATTTGCATTCAATGCTTGAGACTAGTTCTACATAACTAGTCCTTGAGTTCATTCTATACTACTTCATTTAGTTTTGCACTTAAGATCATTTATTATTATCAATCAAGTTGGATTTTAATATTGTTTTGGAATAGCACACCCACAAATCTCTAATAGTAAACCAAACAACTCTTCGGTGCACTTGTTTCAACTCATCAGAGATTGTGGAAGAAGCTTTGTGTAGGAATTAATTTTTTCTAGATATGTTAGTGTAACTTGTATGCTATTTTTTCTCTAACATATGCATGTCTTAGCTTGTTCCACATAGGTAGGTTTCAACCACATACAACATATATGGTGATATAATACAAGGTCTATCACTCTAGAAGAATCAACAGGGTGCCCATTGCTGCAATCCACACTACATATATAATGGTGATAGAAGATGCAAATTATGATTTATGTGCTACAATGAGAGATTAGTTGTTGTCCAATTGGAAAACTATATTATATTATTGGGTAATGGTTTTAATAAGAAAGTTTTGGGTTATTTCAAAGACTTTCAAAGTAAAATGCATCAAAGGGAAATGATACCAACCCATATTGTTGAGAAATACAAGGATGATATATATTTTATGGTGGATACTAACACTTGTCAGATGGAGGCAGTAGTGCCTAGGACATCATGGGATATGCCTATGGGATATGAAGTAGAGGTGGTATGATAATCTTACATGATGAATATTTATTATCGAAACCGATAGATCCAAATGAGCCTATATTTGGAACCTATCAAGAGAAGAGCATGGAGTTTCACAAAAAACTGATCAAATTGGTGATTGAGAAGAAGATTAGAAAAGAGGTAGAAAAATTTTCATTGAAGAAAGGATATACACAAGAATCCATAAACAAGGAAAGAGACAAACATGTTGCAGAGAAAGCTGGAACATCTAGAGCAACAACAACTATAGGTGAAGGTGAAGATGTAGAAGTTATTTCTTCTACAACTGGTGGTACCCCAAACAATAGGAAAAAAAGAAGTACCCTAGTAATAGTCAAGAAGGAGAAACCTGCTCCTCCTAATAAGATTCTAGTGAGAAGATCATTTAAGCCTACACAACCTAAACCTACAAAAGAAAAGGAGGCTACTGCAACAAAGGTTGTTGGAAAAATAAAGAAGGAAAAGGCTCAAATATTTGAGAAGATTGAACAAGAAGTGGAAGAAGAAGGAACAAAATCCGATGAAGAACAAAAGAAGACAAGAAAGTGGCAAAAATTTAAAGGTGGTTGGTGCTCCTACTACAAAATCTATCAAGCCTGATTTTGGAAATTCATTTGTGTTGACACTATTGTTCAAAGAGTCAAGAAGTGGGGTGTAATTTTTGGTGTAAGAAAATTTTATGGAAAGGTCAATAAAGAAGACCAGACAAAGATTGAAGAAGTAGTTGTTCTTAGTATGCACAAATTGAGTAAAGCATTTACTAAATTACAAGGAAAAATTCCTGCATATCTATATGCTAAGATTGAAGCCAGGTGGTGTACAATTTTAAAGGAAAAAAGGAAAAATTGAATATAACTTTGTGCAATTACAACCAGAGATGTCTACAATTGAAATCAATGAGACACTTAAGAAAGTTGGATCTACATTTAAGACTAAGTCAAGAATTATAAGATCACTGATTGGAGATTCTCAATCAGTGCAAGAGGAAACAATGAGTATTCTAAATAAATTCTTAGGTATTTTTGAAGAGAAGGAAGATGATCAAGATATAGATGAAGAGGAAAAAGGACAAGATGATAATGAACCAATGATTACATAGACTGATGAAGGATGGACAGTTGATGGTGTGAAGACTAGACTTGATAATGTTTATTTGGATGATCCCAAGGATACCATGGTCACCATAGGTTGTGTTCCTATCATGGATATTATTGAAGAACAAAGAGGCATTATATCCATGGATGATACATACGAGCCTAAGGATACAACTGATGACCAAGTGGATATAGGAATAGATCAAGTGATGACTAATGATACCAAAGTTAAATTTATGACTGGTGAGAAATAGCAAGGATCAACAACAGAGACAACCAGTGAACTAGAATAAAAGAAGAAGCAAGAGATAGGGGAGTATGCTCTTGTCTTTACAAGGCAATGAGAAACCTAGACTCATTTGATATCTCACTTAGAAAGAAACCTTGGGAACGAATGTGTGTCTTGTGTGCTTAGGAGAAACAAAGGGATTATGAAAGTATGTTCTTTTACCTTGAGGAAATTCACAAATTTAGACCTCCACTTGTCATACATTTTTTATTTATGTTTATTCTTTAGAGGGCCTGCCATTGAGGAAAAAAGCTCGCAGGAACAACCCAAGTGGGAACAAGATAAAGCCAATCTCTTCCGCCTACTATAAATAATACCTCCTTGAGATTAAAGTATTAGAGGGAAAGGGTATCTTATGCATGGTATTTATTGGAATCTATAAGATATAAATAGCACTTGCACTACCACGTTGTCTTGTATGATTCACAAGATACCTTTGAAAGGATGCACTAACTAGACACTTTAGTGTAGAAGTGGTGCAAAGCACCTCCCATTTTGGCTTGAAGGTTGGTTAGATGGTTTTTAGGGTTTTTTAGGGGTCTTTGATGATTTTTTTAATAAGATCCATAAGTTTTGGATCCAAGCTTGTTCATTTATGTTTGTAAGAGCACAAGTTTCTCCTAGGTGCAAAATGTTTTTAAAATGGTCTAAAGTTGTAAAAGTTTCTAATTTTGAGAAACTAGGGGATATGGTCTCCTCTAGGGTCCTAAGTGTCCTAAATAGGGTCCTAGGATGGGTCAATGAGCATCGAGTTGACCTAAAAGTTCAAAAAGAAACAAATGCTCAAAAGTTGCTCAAGCAACTTTTTGCAACTTTTGCAAGAAGTTGCAAATGAAGGATTCGACGGTTGTAACCACCAAATCTTGGGTATTTGAGCATGGGATGAAGGATTTTTGGGGTTAATGAAGTTTTAGTTGCAGACCACACGTGTGAGCAAATTGTACGAATGAAATTTTGAGTTTTCCTTACATTTAAAGATTTTCTGCAACCTTGTACAGTTGTGTATGGATTGGATGGTACAATATGACTCCATGGGAGTGTAGAGATTTTATATATATTTATTTTGCATATTCAATTTTGAATTCATGTTTAGGGGGTGTAAAGTTACACTTTGTTTTAGGTGACTGTGTCTGCAATATCCATTTACAGAGTTGCAGGAACAAAAATGTCTCTAACCTAAGCATCCACAGTTGAAAATGAATGAAACCTTCTAGAATGATAGGTTAGGGTCTGTACATAATGTTTTTGTTTTCATTTTTTTATTGAAACTAAACTCCTAGTTTTGGAGTGATGCCCTAGACTAACTTCTTGGATTAGGTGAGCCAGGATAGTGTGAAGATTGAATTGAAATAGTACACCCATGATCTAGTATGGACATCTTAGTGGCATGTGTGGAAGCACTAGAGTGTCTCCTTGAAGGATAAAATGGTTTCAGGAGTTGGTATGAAGTTTGAAGACCAATTGGATGCAGTTTGTAGAGATTGGTCTGGAGGCCTAAAAGATAGCCTAGAAACTAGGGCCTAGAAGCAATTAGGGTTTTGGGTGTCTTGAAGATTGATAAATTTGGATTCTAAAAGGGCTAGGTGATAGATTTTAGAATAATATGGTCTTCCATAGGGAAGTGTGGAAGAATTTTTTAGTATTTGGTCAAAAATAATTAAAATAGACCTAATGCAATTAAACCTAATACAATTAGGCCTAATTAGGACTACTAGAGGGTAGCGATAGAAAATTGATCGGTAAGGTATCATAAGTGTTGGAAATGTCTCAAATGGACATTTAAGGTATCAAGAACATAGGCAAGGGCCTAAGATGAGTTTGGGTAAGATCCTAACCAAGGGTTTAGGGTTGTAGAGGGAAATCTAGTGAGAAAAAAAGGTAAATGGAGGACTAGTTGGAGTTGATTATGCATTGTTTCTTCAACATCTCAACTATACCTAGGAGGCAAGTTAAAATCAGGGCCTAGGAGGCCAATCTTGGTGAAGGAGACATATGTGGTTTAAACCATTGGATGGTTCAAAGAAGTTGATTAACAATTTGGAGAAGGGTAAACACTAAAACTCTAGACCCTCTGCATCAGAGTGGTATCAAAGACAAAAATATAGTAAGTTTGGTGTATGTCTGAAGGGGAGGAGATCCACAAGGTTGACAACATGCCACCGAAGGCAATGAGAAAGGATGCCATAGTAAACTTGGTACAAGATCTATTGACAAAGGCCAATCTGACAGAATCAAAGAGTAAGAGGAGATTCATTGAATGGGGAGATGAAAGTGAGGAAGAGGATGAAAGATAGATAGGAGAGATAGATGGAAAAGGAAAAGAAGTAGAGATGGATAAGGACCAAAAATAATTCTTGGATGCCTTTAAATCCATCAAAAAAGATAGTATGGAACACATTCCTTACTATAGTGGCAGTTTGAATGGAGAAGAGTTGCTAGATTGGTTAGAGGCCATAGATAACCAATTTGATTTCAAGGAAGTGCCAGAGGAGAAGAGATTCAGTTATGCCAAGGCTAGACTCAAGGGGTCAGCATTGGTTTGGTGGAATATGATGCAAGATGATAGGATAACCACTGGGAAGAAGAAAATAGTCTCTTGGGATAGGATGAAGATTAGATTAAGAGCATAATTCCTACCCATTGATTATGAGATATGAATGTATTAGAAGTTATAGAGCATAAGGAAAAAAGAGATAACAGTAAGTGCCTATACTGGGGAATTCAATAAATTGAGCCTAAGACCAAGGAGACAGGAATAAGAAGTAGAAAAGGTAGCAAGGTACCTCAATGGATTGAGGCGAGGAATAAAAGATTAGATTAGTATGATGGCCCCATATAGTACGTATAAATCTTTTCAATTAGCCTTGAGAGCAGAGGAGAAGGCTAGAAGGAGGAATGATTTCCAACAAAGAGGTAGAGGAAATAGAGGATTCATTGGCAGGGGTAACTTTGGAATAGGTCAAAGCCCAAGTAGGCCAGAATAACTCAGTCTACAGACAACAATGGAGGAAATCAGTACAGAGGATCATTTCAGAGGGGATGATATAGAGGAAGAGGCCCTCCAAGAGGTAGGTTTCAGTCACAAGGAAGGACTAACTCTGTCTTCACTGGCAGATGCTACAATTGCAACCAAGTGGGTCATACTATGGGTAGATGTCCTAAGAATTTATGGTTTATATAGATAATCATGCCCTTAGCTTCTTTAATGGGCAAGAGAAGTTGAATCAAAGGCACCTAAAATGGGTAGAATCTTTGCAAGCATATAATTTTGTCATAAAACACAAGAAAGGTGTTAGAAACAAAGTTGCAGATGCTCTGAGTAGGAGAGTGTTGACTATTCAGGAGATACAATTGCAGAGTGTAGGGATGGGTGACCTTAAAGACATTTACAAAGAAGACAAAGATTTCAAGGCTATTTATGAAGCATGTGAGAAGTTTAAACAGGGATTTAAAGTGGAGTTTAATGATTATATGTTGTAGGATGGACTATTGTTCAAAGGATACTTGTTGTGTATACCTCAATGTTTAATGAGGGAGAACATAGCCAAGGAAAAACACCAAGATAGCTTGGGAGGCCACTATGGAGTAGACAAGACACTTGAGCAAGTGAAATTATTATTAGCCTAAATTATAGTCAGATATTAGAAATTTTGTGGAGCAATGTTTGATATGTCAGAGAGCCAAAGGACATAGTAGCAACACTAGATTGTATCAGCCTTTATCCATACCTAAGAGACCTTGAGAGTTCTTGAGCATTGAATTTGTTTTGGGACTTCCTAAGACACCAAGAGGACATGAGGGTGTGTTTTTAGTGGTGGAAAGGTTTAGCAAGATGGCATACTTCATTCCTTGCAGAAAAACCAATGATGGTTTACATATTGTAGGTCTATTCTTTAGAGACATAGTGAGAATCCATGGATTGCCACTAAACATATTAAGTGATAGGGACAGTAAGTTTGTGGGCCACTTTTGGAGGACTCTTTGGAAAATGTTAGGTACAAACTTATCTTTCTCTTCAGCCTCTCACCCTTATTCAGATGGGAAAATTGAGTTAGTAAATAGGTCTCTAGGCAACCTATTAATATGCTTGACTAAGAAGCATGGACCATCATGGGATCACATTATAGGACATGAAGAATGTGCTTATAATGACTCCATCAATAGGAGCAATGGTAAGAGCCCATTTGAGATAGTTTATGGGGATAACCCCAGGGGGATCTTGGATTTGAGGGATCTCAGTTTACAGGATAGGAGGAGTGCACAAGGAGAATCCTTTGCAGAGAAGATGAAAGAGCTTCATGACCAAGTTAAGAAGACTTTACAACAACAAGTTGACAAGTATAAGACCAAGGAAGATAAGACAAGGAGGGGTTTTCAATTCAAGGAGGGAGATCTAGTACTTGCCTACCTTAGGAAGGAGAGATTTCCTAAAGGCAAGCCAACCAAGCTATTGATGAAGAAAATAGGACCACTCAAGGTGTTGCACAAGTATGGTAATAATGCATATGAGGTGGAGTTGCTTCCTGATTTGGGCATCTCACCCATTTTTAATGTATGTGATCTATACCCCTATAAGGTTGTTCCCTTAGACACTGGTCATCACACTCTTCCAGACTTGGGTGAAGAAGATTATGTCAGAGATTTTCCCACTCCCCAACCTCTACAGTTGGATAGTGTATTGGACTCCAAGGTGATCAATAAGACTAGGAAAGGTACTTACAAGGATTATCTTGTGAAGTGGCAAAGGATAATTTATTTTGAAGCCACTTGGATGACTGAAGCAGACATACTGAAGCATAGATTCACCATTGAAGACCTCCTAACTCAAGGGACTTGAGTTCTTTGTCCTATTGGAGTATGGTGCTGAGCACCTCCCATTTTGGCTTGAAGGATGGTTAGATGGTTTTTAGGGTTGTTTAGGGGTCTTTTATGTGTTTTTTAATAAGATCCATAAGTTTTGGATCCAAGCTTGATCATTTATGTTTGTAAGAGCACAAGTTGCTCCTAGGTGCAAAATGTTGTCAAAATAGTCTAAAGTTGTAAAAGTTGCTAATTTTGAGAAAATAGGTGATATGGTCTCCACTAGGGTCCTAAGTGTCCTAACTAGGGTCCTAGGATGGGTCAAGGAGGATCGAGTTGACCAAAAAGTTCAAACAACAAGAAATGCTCAAAAGTTGTTTTGCAACTTTTGCAAGAAGTTGCAAATGAAGGATTGGACAGTTGTAGCCACCCAAGCTTGGGTATTTGAGAATGGGATGAAGGATTTTGGAGGTTAATGAAGTTTTAGTTGTAGATCACACATGTGAGCAAACTGTACGGATGAAATTTTGAGTTTTCCTTTCATTTGTAGAGTTTCTGCAACCTTGTATGGTTGTGTACGGATTGGATGGTACAATATGAATCCATGGGAGTGTAGAGAGTTGTTTTAGATTTATTTTTAATATTCAAGTTTTAATTCAAGTTTAAGGGGTGTAAAGTTACACTTTGTTTTAGGTGACTGTGTCTGTAATATCCATTTGCAGAGTTGCAGGAACAAAAATGGCTCTAACCTAAGTATCCACGGTTGAAAATGAATCAAACCTTGTGGAATGATAGGTTAGGATCTATACATAATGTTTTTGTTTTAATTTTTTTTCTTTCAACTAAACTCCTAGTTTTGGAGTGATGCCCTAGGCTAATTGCTTGGAGTAGGTGAGCCAGAATAGTGTGAAGATTGAATTGAAACAGTACACCCATGATCTGGTATGGACATCTTAGTGGCATGTGTGGAAGCACTAGAGTGTCTCCTTGAAGGATAAAATGGTTTCAAGAGATGGTATGAATTTTGAAGACCAAATGGATGCAGTTTGCAGAGACTGGTCCAGAGGCCTAAAAGATGGCCTAGAAACTAGGGCCCAAAAGCAATTAGGGTTGTGGGTGTGTTGAAGATCTATAAATTTGGATTCTAGAAGGGCTAGGTGATATATTTCAGAATCATATGGTCTTCCATAGGGTTGTGTGGAATAGTTTTGGGTATTTGGTCAAAAATAGTGAAAATAGACCCAATGCAATTAGGCCTAATTAGGACTACTAGAGGGTAGCGATAGCAAATTGATTGCTAAGGTAACCAGAAGTGCTGGAAATGTCTCAAATGGACATTTAAGGTATCAAGAACATAGGAAAGGGCTTGATATGAGTTTTGGTAATATCCTAAGCAAGGTTTTAAGGTTCTAGAGGGAAATTTAGTGAGAAAACAAGGTAAATGGAGGACTAGTTGGACTCGTTAGAGTTGATTATGCGTTGTTTCTTCATCATCTCAACTATACCTAGGAGGAAAGTTGAAATTAGGGCCTAGGAGGCCAATCTTGGTGAAGGATACATAGGTGGTTGAAACCATTGGATGGTTCAAAGAAGTTGATTAACAATTTTGAGAAGGGTAAACACTAGAACTCTAGACCCTCTGCATCAAGAAGCTACCCAGTTCACCCCCGAAAGTGTTATAATCCAAGTGTAAGGAGTATAGTAACCTCCCCAATACACTCAACATATCATGCCTTCCTAAGCATTTGGATTTGGCTAATATGACTTTGTTAATCCATTGTGTGGTTGGTTGTGGTCATATTCTGATTAGCTCTTGAAGTGTGCCTAAGTTTGCGAGAAAACATTTTCTTGCTATGCCAATTATTTAGGGTAGGAACTACTTAACTATCTTCATTGTGATAGGCCACATGAAAACTCAAGTGTTTTGACTATAACATATATATCTTGAAGATAGATTATTGATATAAACTTCAATGTCACTACTATTTGGATCCTGCAAGGTTGTTTTGTCCCTTTTTGGACTCTTTTTAGACATATGATTGTTTTTTTTCCTTGTATTTTGAATGCTTGAAAACTAGTTCTTTCCATTGAACAGATTGAACTAGAATCAGACCAGACTAGTCCAATTGATCAAAACATTCAAAATGTTCTCTAAAATTAAACTGTCATCTCTGACCTGGGACTATCATCTCTTCAAATTTTCATCTACGTCTGAGAATTATCGTCTCCTCTTTAAAATTGAGAGTAGTCAGACCTTGTCAAAACATCATAAATTTAGTTTTGTAGATGTCCCTAAAATCACTTGTTAGAAAACATATATTTTCCCACTAAAAAACAACAACATTCTCTCAGTGGGACATGACCGATTTAGGAAAGCATAAGAAAGTAAAACTCCCAATTCCCCATGTCTATAGAGAGAAGAAAGCAGCTGATAGGAAATCTAAAGAGAACCAACATATAATCAAATAAATTCAACAAGGAATCAAGGACATTGATAAATTTGATCTCATCATCTACAACAATAAGGTTTCCACCATGATGGCCAAAAATCATGTGAATCATTCCTTTATTCATTGTGAGAGACATGATTAGATGAGCCTCATTGTTGACCTTTGAACCTTAGATTATATAAGAAATCAATCCTTCACCTCATTATTTCCACACCAAGATAATCATTTCCTCCACTTTAATCCTTGAAGAAAAATCATTCATCTTTGGAATACAGTCAAAACTATCAAATATAATTTGATCTTTCATTCCTTCATCTTTCCTAGGTTGAAAGATTTTAATCAAAAGTGTCACATTGACCTTCACTTCTAGCAAACACATTTAATTCAATTATTGCTTGTAGAACATTAGTCTATCTCAAGTATTTAAATCCCTTAGTCTTATCCTATTTTTCTTGGGATCATAAATCCATATCCAAGTAGAAGAAGATATTATCCAAATCAATCCTTCATTTTTGCATCACCATAAGGTCTTGCCTCACCTAGGTTTTATCTCAAAACCTTTAAATCTAGTTCAATTCAAATCAATCAATCTCAATTACATCAAATCAAATTCAATCAACTCATTCCAATCAAATCAGTCCAAATCCAATCAAAATCAAATCAAAGAAAGTCCAAGTCTTTGCTCCTAAGTTCATCTTTCATCACCATCAAATCTTCCGAACACCTCATTTCCAAGACTTCATCTTTCATCTTTTGGAGGTCACCATTGTATGGTTTTTACTCAATCCCAAGATAAAAATATGAGGCACACACAAGTGAAAACCAACCATGATGATGAGAATCATTTTGATCCTTCATTATTTCAAGGTCATGTAGCACAAATGCCCCTAAAGAAAATGAATTAGTAGAACATGATGAAAGACCTACTTAGGTGAATGATTTTCTTAGTGATCCATATAATGTAGAGATGGTTGAGAAGTAAATTGAATAAAATAGTGGGGAAATATTCTTGAACCTTATCAAGAATGGTGTCAAAGTACTCATGAATATCAATGAATCCCTCCTTATCAACAATATCATCAAGGCTGCAACCGCTGCAAAAACAACCACAAACTTAGCCTCTAATGAAACAACATCACAAGAATGAGGCAAAGCGACTTCTAGTGGGTCTTCCACATATATTCCCATATCAAATTCACAACCACTATTTCAATTGATAAATGAACAGCTTCAAAAGATCCTTAGTTTTTTTCCCAACATGACTGACATAACAACACTCATACTACGAAAAACACATCTAATGACACATGTGCTAGTGACTTTAATATAGGGAAAACATCTATCCAATTGGTTTCATCACCACAATTCACATTTCCTTCATTATCCATGAAGAAATCCACTCATAAAACATCTCAAGCTTATCATTATACACCTCCTACAATTCGCATAACATTGATAGGTTTTTTGGCCTCACAATTAGGAGGTGGACAATATTTTGGACCACAGATCACTCATAATAATGCTCATGATTTTTCTAAACAAGTCAATGAGCTTAATAAAATTGTACACAAGATGAAAAATGGGGGGGAAGAAGGAATTATCCTTTGATGAGACATGTCCTTACCCATTCGACAAGTCAATCACCATGCAACCATTTCCTCCAAACTTTGAGATTCGTAAATTTGAAAAATATAAGGGGTAGACATGTCTGGTCCAACACCTCAAAGAATTTTATGTTGGATGCCAAGAAGTCACCTACAATGATAATTACCTAAAGAGACTCATCACTAGGAGTCTTAGCGATCCCACTCTGGAATTGTTCATGGTCCTCCCTCATGGATCCATATCTACCTTCTCTGACCTTACAGAGAAATTTGTTGCACAATAATCCTACAACATTGAACATCAAGCATCACTAAGTGATTTTTGCAACACCAAGAAAAATAAAAGAGAAACCTTTGCCAACTTTCTACAAAGATGGAGACACCTTGCAAATTGGATGCCTTAGAAAATACCCAATCATCACCTGATTGATATATTCACTATAAATTTGGTACCTGAAATGTCATTCCAAGTGAAAATGGCTTCACCTGACACTTTTGAGTCTCTTGTTAAGAAATGGAAGAACATTGAGGATGGACTTTTCCAAAAAGGTGCCATTAAACATTATACTCCTTTTAACAATGATAAACCTAAATTCTGGAATAAAAAGCAAGGGGTTGTCATTGATCAAGCATATCTAAAACATCTAGGGATCTAATCAGGGAAATCAAACTGATCACAAAAATCACAACAACAACAACAACAATAACCAGAGAAATTCATCACAACAACAACAACCTTGCAATCAGTCCTATCTGTTTCCTCGCAGTAACAAAAATGACAACAACAACAACAACAACAACAACAACAACAACAACAACAACAACAACAAAAACAACAACAACAACAACAACAACAATAACAATAACAACAACAACAACAACAACAACAACAACAACAACAACAACAACAACAACAACAACAACAACAACAACAACGACGACAATAATAACAACACCAACAACGTTGGTTCAAGACAACATTGTCTATTCACTTCTCTTGTAGAGTCACTTGATGTGGTCTTTCGACGATTAGTGGATCAAGGGATGATGGTATTTCCTAATACTCATTCGTTTATTGAAAATAAACCCAAGCCTACTTGGTATAAAGATAATGAATATTAAAAATACCATCGCATGAAAGGGTATGATACCAAGAAATACATGAAATTGAGACATTTTTTCCAAGACGTCATAGATGATGGAAAAATTGAGATTGAAGGACAAACCCCATCATCATTAAGTACAAAAATAAAGGTCTATCATGAGCCCTTTCCAAAGCAGAGTCATAATAGCACATCCAACACCATTCCATATGACTATTCTACAAACACTATCATAGAGAAATATTATACATGTGGGAGTCTAGAAAAGAGCGATATATTTGGTTTTGATGCACTCTTTGGATGTATTAAATAATCTAAAAACAATGTAAATACTCTGCCACTCAGAGGTGCATATTTCAATGCTACCACCCGAAGAGAAAGAGTCATTGTTCAAGCTGTTAACAATCCATTAACCTCTACAAATCCACCAGTTGCACTTCCACCACCACTCAACCCACCTCATGCTATGATTTTTTGGCCCAATTGGGAAAGACACCTACACAAATATCTATCCTCGAGATTCTTCACACATCTGCCATCCATAAAGAAGTTCTTGAAAATGCCCTTAATGAGTCACGTGTTCCTGAAAACATTAATGCTTCCGAGTTTCTAGCTATGATTGGAAATTTAGCCGCACAAATCCATTTGGTTTTTACTGACAAATATTTTAGTGGCCTAGATCTTCATCATAATAAATCTCTCCATATTGAAGCCAAAATTCACTCCACTAAAATTAAACAAGTCCTTATAGATGGTGGATCCAGTCTCAATTTTTGTACATTAAAAAAGATCTGAAACATTGGTCTTTCTGAAGACCTTCTTGATGTAAATAAAATAATCACAATAAAAGTCTATGATGATAGAGAACAAGATATTAAATGTTTGATAACAATCCCTCTTCAAGTGGGCCTGACCCTAATTGAAACATTTTTTCATGTGCTTGACCTTGATTTTCCATACAATATATTATTGGGATGACCATGGATACATGCTATCAAAGATCTACCTTATACATATCATCAATATTTAAAGTTCCCACGTCATGGAAGAGAAATAACTATTCCTGGAGATCCGTAACCCTTTGAATATTGCAAAATATTGGAGGGTAAACAATCAAATTATTGTCCTTTGAATGAATATGGTCGACCTATTGAAAAGGAGAATCCCACCCTGCCCGTGATTCAACAATCTTCCTCTAAAGACAGTGAAGAGACACTAAAATCCTCTTAGACAAATGTAAAGGAAAGGAGAAATCCATTGAAGAGAAGATTCCCAAGTCAGAAAAGAAAGTAACATTCACAGATCAAGGCATGGGGGAATACAAGTTTGAAATTGTTATGTACATTGGACAACTCCCCTTGTCCCAAAATTCTTACGAAAAACCTTCACAATTAACTCGCTCATGAGAACAAGATACCATGAAATTAGAAAAGACTAATTTTGAACATTGGGGATCCTTAGCAGATGAACACATGGAATTTGATATCCTAGACATGATTTAAAAGGAAAAAGAAGAAAATATAGTAACCTTTCCTAAGGACAAGTATGTTAAAGCCACTCCCATTGTTGAAAGCATGGAATATCATGGTATTGGTCAAGGAAAATGAAATAGGAAGGATGACCCTCATTCAAGAAAAAGGCTATCCACATGGAAAAGGATTGGGCTCCTTAGAAACTAAGATGAATTTTTCTAAGGACTATTTCTTATATGAATCTGATTTAGACACCAAAGAAGAATTATTTGAAGTACCTTTCCAATACATTGAAGATGACTTTGATGACTAAACCCATGACCTTGCCATTAAAAAAGCTGACCTTTCATCCCCTAATCTTCTCCTTAAAAACCATGAGCTAATTGATTGGAATCAATAAGATTCATCACCCTCCTTGGACATATGTGATTTGGATGAGGGAGTGTTAGCACTCTTTGGACTTAAGAATCTTCATGGCTATGAACATCGAATTCACTAAAACCTCTCGAAGCCACCTTTGGATAAATAAAAAATAAAATAAAGGACGTGTCCTCTAGTGAAAACTTCTGCAAGGTGCTAGAAGAGGGAGACGTTGATCTTCCATTTATGTCTTTGCAGCCATAAATTTTTTCCATCCTGATAGAGGATACAATAACAGTCATCTCGGTACAAAAGAAAATCCAAAGGTCAAATATATTGCAGCATCACTCAATAAAAAAGAAAGAAAGGATATGAATGAGTTTCTCAAGAAAAAACAAATCAATTTTTCCTTGACCTACAAAGATATACTTAGACTGGATACAAATCTAATCATACATCATCTTGTCGTTGATCCAAAGGTTAAACCTATTAAGTAGAAGTTAGACAAGATGAATCCATAAGTTTCATTGTTAGTCAAAGTAGAACTCCAAAAAATTCTAGATGCAAAGATCATCAGACCTATTGATTATCCTGAATAGGTCTCTAACATTGTACCACTACTAAACATTGATATTATAGTGCACTTGACTGATCAACATGAAATGTTGTCCCTCATGGATGGCTTATCTAGGTATGATCAGATCAGAATAGAACTGAAAGATCAACACAAAACTACATTTACAACTCCTTGGGGTATGTTCTATTATCAGGTCATGCCCTTTGGACTTAAAGATGTAGGAGAAACCTATCAGTGAGCAATGACCACAATCTTTCACTAAATTCTACATGTTATTATGAATGATTACGTGGATGACCTTCTAGGTAAATCTAAGACACATGAATCACACATTACTATCCTCACAACAATCTTTGAAAGATTGGAGAAATACAAGCTTCGACTCAATCCCAAGAAATGTGTCTTCGGAGTCCAATCTAGAAAATTGTTAGGCTATATTGTACCATGTAGAGGCATAGAAGTAGATCCAAAGAAAGTGAAAGTCATCTTAGAAATGCTTCCCCCTATTATATTAAAACCACTATGTAGTCTACAAAGCAAACTTCAATCTATCAGGAGATTCATGTTACAGCTGGCTGATAAAGTACATCCCTTTTCTCACCTATTGTGCAAAGATGTCAAGTTTTAGTGGGATTGCCTCTGTCAGAAGGTATTCCAACAACTAAAAGGGTATCTAGCTAATCCTCTAGTAATGGTTCTGTCTATTCTAGGCTGACCTTTAATTTTGTACATATCATCGACCGAAGTCGCACTGGGTGCTCTTTTGGCATAGCTAGATGACAATGGAAAAGAGAGCAATTTATTTTTTCAGCAAAAGTTTAGTGGGCTATCATGAATTGAATTAATCAGCTATTGAAAAATCTTGTTTGGTCTTTGTCTTAAGTACATACAAGCAACACTACTACATGCTTAATCATAAGATACAACTTGTTGCAAAGATCGACCCACTAAAATATTTGATATCTAAAGCTTCTCTTACTAGACGCACTACTAAATGGGTTATGATTCTTAGTGAGTTTGACATTGTCTATGTTGACCGTAAAGATATTAAACGACAAGTGATTGTGGGTCAATCTGAAAAACCTTTTCTCAAGGGGATCATCCTATCATTACCGATTTTCCAAATGATTCCATTATGACTATAACCCCAAACATGCAATGGAAACTACATTGTGTTGATGACAATTATTCAATTGTGTATTTTCATTGATGTTTACACAAGTATAGTGATGTTTTCACAAATGTATAATCCTATCCGAGAACATTCAATGTATTCTAAGCTCTCTTGGGCATTAAAATTGACCAAAGTGATTTTTTGTTCTAACTAAGTTCACTCGGGCATTATAGTGTTGGTCAGGCGTTGAAGGATTTAAGTGTTGACCAAGTAAAACAATTAGTGTAAGTTGACTAACAATGGTTTATATTTTATGGACAATTAGTCATATGTAGCCGATAGACATGAGTTTTATTATTTATTTGGAAGGATGTCAACGCCGACTTGACAAGGCTTAACATATATATGTAAGGTCAAGTTTGGATAGAATTGAGTGAGATAGTAGTGGTGATGTGGAATTGCATGTGAAGTGTGATATGAAGAGTGAAGGCAAAATCATATGGGATTTTGATTGAGGATAGAATAAAGAGGACTGCAAAAAAATATCTGACCAGTAAGGATCAAGTATTTAATCCAGAACAAAAATCTGAATCAGAAAAGACAGTTTCTTATGGAAACATGTCAATTCATTGTTACTCTCTAACAATTGTAGCAGTGATCAAAATCTATTAACATAGTAGACTTAATAGTTTTTTGTAAATCCTCTCACAAGGTGACATTTCTATATTGAAGTGTTTGAAGACCTCTAACAAGGTCACTCCTTATAGGGTGATTAAATCCTCTAATAGGGTCACACCTTACAGTGTGTTATTGTAACCTTTAACAGGGTTGGCTCCTAACCGGGCTCACTTCAAAAGAGTGAAAAACTATGACTAGTTGCTATTGGCGGTTTTTCCCATATTGGGTTTCCATGTTAAATCTTGGTGTTATCTATGTAAATTTCATTTTCTTTATGGTTTATGTTTCTGCAATTAATTACTAAAGATAATCATAGTTAATTTTTAAATATTTTCTATGTTAACCAAGTGACAGTGAAATATATATGTTAACCGAGCAACAGTTTTAAATTTGTTTAAGACATCTAAGGGACTTGGATTTATTTTTGTGGTAACTAATTCACCTCTCCCCTCTCAGTTACTCAAATCATTTCCAACAATTGGTATCAGAGCTGCAAGTGCTTATAGGGAAGGTTTAAAGGCCTAAGCTAAAGATTAGAGATGTCTTACAGAAGGGAGATCCCTTAGCTCAACAAGGACAATTTCTCTGCATGGAAAGATATGATGAGGCTACATCTATCTACTATTGGAGATACTGGTTTGCAATTCCTGGATCACAAGTATGTGGAACCATCGAGACCTATGTCTTTGGATCAGATGGTGGAAATGAAGTATCATAACATAATGATGATTGATATAGGCTCTGCACTCAACTATTCCAAATTTGATGAAGTCAACGACTACCCTATTACCTTTGATATGTGGAACAAACTACATGATATCTATGGAGGAGATGCAAATGTAAAGATAGCCAAAGTAGAAAGTCTCAGAGGTTAGTTTGATATGATGAAAATGAAAGGAGAAAACATTACAAAATACAGTGAAAGAATCAAGAAAAGTGTTCGTGCAATCAAAGCTTCTGGTGGAACAATTGAAGACAAAAAAATAGTCAGCAAGGTATTAATAATTTTACTTCCTATGTATATAATTAGAGTTTAGCTATTCAAGAGATGATATGCAGCAATGACATAACTCTAGATGGATTTATTGGAAGATTATCAGCTTTTGAGCTGGATAACTTTGACAATTATTCTCCTAATCCTAGCAAACTTGAGTCAACATTCAAAGCTAAATTAAACTTTGGAAAGATGAAAAGAAAACATATTGACAATAATAGTAATGATGATTCTGATGATGAGGATCTAGAAATCATTGAAGCATTACTTGCAAGGAGAGATGCAAAAGGAAAAGGACAATACAAAGGAAGAATACCATTGATTTGTTTTTCATGTGATGAGGTTGGTCACATTGCTGCTAAGTTTCCGAACAAGGAAGAAAAAGGTGAAAAAAAATTCAACAACTATAAAGGCAAGAAATATTACAAGAGCTAAAAAAGCTACAAGGAGATGCAAAGGTAAGAAATCTTGTTAAATTGCTAAAGATTTTGATAGTGATGAAGATGAAGATGAAATGGTTTACATTGATATTAAGGATGAGTCAGATAGTGAAGATAATGAAAAGACAACACTATATTCTCATATTAGTAAGAATGACACCTGGATAATTGATAGTGGTTGTTCTCACCACATGACTGGTGATAAAACCAAATTTGAACATCTTGAACACTATGATAGTGGGAGTGTTAGTTTTGGGAATGATGAACCCTGCTATGTGAAAGGTAAAGGTTGCATTGCTCTTACTGAAGGAATCAAATGTGATAATGCTTATTGGTTTGACAGACTAAGGCGTAATCTACTAAGTGTCACACAACTGAATAACATTGGTTTTAAGGTAGAATTCAGGAATGGAAAGGCCAAGCTCCTGGATGGTAGAGGAAACCTAGTTGGAACTGGCAGGCAAACAAAAGGTAATCTATTTTATCTTGATCTCAATGAAAGTTCATGTTTTATTGCACAAGTAGAAGAAATCTAGTTATGGCATAAAAGGTTGTGTCATGTGAACTTTGATAACCTGATCAACATAAGTAAGAATAGAAGAGTAAGAGGTATTCCTATTCTGAAGACACCTGAACTAGAAATATGCAAACAATGTCAAATTGGGAAGATGGGCAAAACTAGCTTCAAGAGAAAGAACTACAATATAGAAGAAATCTTGGAATTGGTGCATACTCACTTATGTGGACCAATCGGAACAACAATTTTTTGATTAAGGTAATAGCGGGTTTTGAAGGGGCCCCAAAACCCTTTACATAGCACCGAAAGGATAAACAATAAATGACAAAAAAAACAATGAACTATCAAACATGACAGACACCAAAAGAGGGCTAAACCCTAGAATATTCAGAAGATATCATAACAAAAAAACAACATAACAGACTACAAAAAACTTCCAACAAAACTTCCAGTAGCCCAAAACATTCCTGAAAATAAGCTAAATAGCTTCCATCTAATCCTCCAACATCTGAACTTCAACCATCTGCAACTCCATACTTTGGATCGAATCCCGCAACTTATTGATGTCTTTGGTCTGAACTTCGGCTTTCTTTTTAGTGCTGGAGTGAGTCCTAGTGCCTGGGCCTGAGATATGAATTTATTGAGGGCTATCATCCTCCCTCCTATCCTTAACACTATAGTTACCTTCAAGAAGGGTATATAAAGATTTCATATTATCCAGAGAATTTTTCATACCCATTTTGTTGACAGTAGTAAGTTTTTTGATAAGAGCCTTGTTGTTGTTAACCCAATTGGAACAACAAGTTACATAGGTGAGAAGCATTTCATTCTATTTGTTGATGATCATTCCAGAATGATGACTGTTATGTTTCTCAAAGAAAAATAAGAATCCTTTCAGAAGTTCAAATTGTACCTAGCCAGAGTTGAAAAAGAAACAGGAAAGAAACTTAAATGTCTAAGATCTGACAGAGGAGGAGAATTCATTTCTAATGAATTCAATGAGTTTTGCAATGAAAGAGAAATCAAAAGATAGGTATCTGCCCCAAGTACACCACAACAGAATGATATAGCAGAAAGAAGGAACAGATCCATTATGGATCATGCAAGAACCTTGATGATTGAGAAGGATGTTGCTACGAAATACTAGAAGGAATCCATTAGCACTACAATTCACACCTTGAACCGAGTTCAACTAAAGAAGGATACTACAAAGACACCTTTTGAATTATGGTATGTTTATAAACCTAATGTTTGTTATTTTAAATTATTTAGAAGTAGATGCTACATCTTGAAGGAAACAAGAAATGAAAAATTTGATGTAAAAGGTGATGAAGGTATATTTCTAGGCTACTCCAACAAAAGAAAAGCATATAAATGTTTAAATCTTACTGCTCATAAAGTCATAGAAACTGTGCATGTAAAGGTCAATGAGTTTGCAGAGAGAAAAGAAGAACAGGGCAGTAAAGAGCCTGAAGACTACAAAAACTTTGTGTATTATGAACCTGATACTATACCTAAGACATAGGAAATAGTGATTGGACAACAAGCATGTCAACCACTGAATTCATCAGCACAAAGCTTGTTGCAACCTATGCAACCAGTGATGCTAACTAAAGAAATCAAGTCACAGACAAAGGCACCCAAGTCATAGACAGCCGAGTCATAGACAGATACACCTGAGTCTTAGATAGTGGAACCTGAGTATCAGACAGAAGAACATGACAAAATATTTGAGCATCGTGAACATAGTGGAGCAAGCCCAGAGTCCAAGAGGAAGGCTCTTGTACTTGCTAAATATGTTAGAAGGCATCATGCACATGATCAAATAATTGGAGATCAGACAGAAGGTGTAATGACAAGGAGGTAAACAAAAGGTACATGTTTACTTAGTGAAATTGAACCTAGAACTATTAAAGATGCATTGAATGATAAGAACTGGAGTGAAGCAATGAATGAAGAAACTAAGCAGATAGAAAAGAACAAAACTTGGACTCTTGTACCTAGACCAAAAGACAAGAATGTGATTGGTACTAAGTGGGTTTTCAGAAACAAGATGAACGAGAAAGATGAAGTTTCCAAAAACAAAGCCAGATTAGTATGTAAAGGATATGCTGAAGAAGACAGTATTTATTGGGTAAAAGTACAAACCTGTGTCACACTTTTACAAAGGAAGAGGACCACGACATGCAAAGTAGTTAAACTTCAACGACATAAAAGTGGTATTTGTGTTTAGAATTTGAAAATGATGTAAACTAATGAAATGTGTAAAATTGGATGTAGTTTATGACTATAATTTTTTTTAAAATTTTTGAATAAGAATTGACATATTTTTTTAATTTTTGAAGGCCATTTTTTAAATGTTGAAAAAAACTGAAAATTGAGGGTTTAGTTCCCACCAACAAAATATATGTAAATAATCTTTTTTTCCTCTGATTTCATAATATGTTTTAGATGACATGTACAAATAGTGCAGAAAAAAAGAAAGATTGGTTTTCGGTATATATTTTGTCTGTTATAATTATTCAAAGTCGGCGTTACCTAAAATTAACTATTTTTCTCTCCCACCTAATTTTCCCTAACAAATCTACACCAAATACAAAACAAATTATATATTCTTGAAGAGGACTCTCTCCTCTAGTGTTAAATATAAGTTTTAAAATTTCCCAACATGATTTGCTATTTTTTTATTTTTTTTGAACGAGCATGTTCTTCAATGTTAAAATACCTACTTGCAGTTTTTTTAACTTATAATATATTATATTTAATCAAAATACTATAAAAATTATATGACCATAATCTAGACTTAGAGCTCTATAAAAGGGTATTTTTAAATTTTAAGAACAATTCAATTTTGGTGGACAAATAAGCCCTAGAAATGACATGTTTCAAGTTTTCTCTTTTTGTTTATTTGGCTGCCACATGGGATGCCACATAGGTAGGTTCGGCCGAAACAGGTCCAGCCGAAATGGGTCCGGTCGAAACATGACCATGACCATTAAAGTTGATATAAATAAAAGGTTTTTTTAAAAAGATTTAAAAACAAAAATCAATTATTCTGACTTAAAAAAGGTTTTTTTACTAAACTCTTTTTTTTTAATTGTTTTAAAAGCGTATTTTTGGGTGTTAAAATTATCAAGGAGGTTTTTATTATTTGTAAGTTTTTTTTTTTAGTTTTTTGAGATTTATTTGTGTTTTTAATTAAAGCATTGTTCAATATTAAATTATGAAATTATCAATATCATTTTTGAATTTTTTTATCAATTGTATATGGTTTTGTGTATGCAGGTGAATCGAAGGTCTCAATTTGAACAAATTATGCAATGGGGAATAAAAGAAACAGAGCAAAAAATATGATCGAATAAGGGATGACAAAATGAAAGGTCATACAAAACGTAAAGAAGATGAACTTGTTGAAGTCAAAGAAGATCCAATTCAAGTAGGGGAACCAATTGATGGAAATATATCTTTTGACATGGGCAATTTGATGGAGATGGATGACGATTCATTTTTCAGTCAATTTTCATCTAACGAATTGGTAACTGAAAGCACAATAAAAAAAAATGCAAAAATATTTGGGATGAATATTTTCAAAATAAAAGTCTGATTGGAAAAGCACAATTATTTGCTAGGTTATTCAGGAAAAAAGAAATGACTCATGTTTTGGAGTTGTTAGGTGTTGATAACAAGAAAAACTCAGGAGATAATGTGAATCGAACAATAGTTGAAAATTTGCAGGATGCATTGAACGATATTAACAACTCAAGTCGAGGAGCTAATTTAAGTGCTGCACGTAGAGCATTAATAACTACTTTATCTAGTAGGAGGTTGACACAAAGAAAACAAGTACATGCAATTTCTGACTTACTAAATGTATCTAGAAGAACTGTTCAAAGATATATCAGGAAGAGAAATATGTTAGATAAAAATATTCAAAAGCATTGGGTTAATATTCGTAGACTTCCTCGAAAAGACAAAATTTTTAAACATGTAAAAAGGTAGGTCATTGAATATTGGAACGCTCACTTTCATTTTTCTTCTAATAGAAGGGATACTGTACAGATGAAAGATGAAGAGAGTGGTATGAAAATTGCACATCCAAAACATTTTATAGATACAACACAAAGCAAACTATTTGAAGCATTCAAACAAGAATTTTCAGATGTGAAAATATGTCAAAGAATATTTGAGAGGTTGCGCCCTTGCTTTGTACACATAAATAAGGTACGTGAAACTTGTTGTTGTCGAAATCATGTTGAGTTTCATCTATATTTGCAATCATATAAAAAGGTTATGGCAGTACTTATTTCAGATATGCTCATCCTTGCAAGTACGACACAATTTGTGAAGTCTATATTATGTGAGAAATCAGAAGATTCAGATGAGTTCAAAGTACAATATATAAAGAGTGCATGTAGTTATTGTGGAGATTTACATAAATTTCCATTGCAAATTGAGAATATTAATATTGCATCGCCAGTTTTGTGGAAGAGATTTGAATATGAGACATACCAAACTAAGAGCGGAGATGAAGCCAAAAAAATTGTATTGAAGGAGAGTGAATTGCCCTACCTTGAGTTTATGACCAGGTTTCATACTATCATTTATCCACATATCCAGCATTGTCATGGTGCAAGATGGTAAGCTAAACAGTTTCGTGATTCAAAAAATTGTTTTCCACCTGGTTGTATTCTTTCAGTCATAGATTTCTCTGAGAACTATACATTCTCCCCTCAATCAGAGCTTCAAGCTCAATATTATCATTCTGACCAAGTTGCAATATTTGTGCAAGTGACCTATAGACATGCATAATTTGATTTGGAAGAGGTAGAAAGTACCAATCCAAATGAATGCAATATCATCAATGAGGTTCATTTTTATATCAGCGATGATAAGGTTTGTGATAGGAGCTATGTGTCTCATTGTTTTGCAATGTATTTTGAAGATATTGTGAATGGTGGGATAATAGCTTCACAACACTGGATTTGGTCTGATGGTTGTGCACGTAAGTGTATGCACTTCAATTCATTTTCAAATTCTCATTGATTACTTGTAAAATTATTATGTGATCATAATCTTGTGCATATGTAACAACTTAATCTTGCAGGACAATTTAAATCTGCAAAAGCCTTTAATCGGCTAGCTATGCAACATGCTAGACACAATGTTAAGTTTATGTGGAACTTCTTTGAAAGTGGACATGGAAAAGGAGAGCACGATGGAGAAGGAGCATGTGTGAAGTGTGCACTTCACCAACATAAACTTGCAGGTACAAATGGTGTGAACAGTACTTAAATATATATATCTAGATATTTCAAATAGTAGAATTTAAAGTTAGATGTATTTGAACTTTAAACTGATATTTTAGAAATTTACAGGTAACGTGATAGAGAATTCAAAGAAAATTGTTGAATGGTGTAAAAATCATTTTGCTATTCAGGACACCAAATACAACAAACGTTATTTTTGGGAAGTGAAAGGTAATTTATAGTTTGTAGGAAAAATCTAAATTAAAATTTAATTTCGTGGTCATCTATGTTATCATAATTGTTGATTTAAATATGTACAACTTTCATTTCATATTTGTAATAGATATAGAACCATCTAATCGTTACAATTTTCAAAGGATTTTTGGTATTAGAAGTTTACATCAATTGATGAGAACCAGACAACCCAAGCCTCTACTGATTCAAGTAAGAGAAAAATCATGTTTCTGTGTTGACTGCGTTGAGGACAATCCAATGAGTCAATGTCAGAATATTGCAAATGGATATGTTTCACAATGGGATATGAAGGAGTTAATCAGAATGATGCAGAGACATCTCAACCCTAGATCATTATGGAAAATTTCATAACATTGTAATGTCTTAGTTCTTGTGAATTTCGTGGGGCCATGTCTAAGAGGTGATTAAATAGACTAAATGAGTGGGAATGCTTAAAATAGCATTGTAATTAATTAAAAAATGAGAATATCGGTGGTTTTCATAACTACCTTCGAAATCTCCATAAAGGGAGACAAATGTAACTGAAAAGGATGATTTGAGGAGAGCCACAAGATAGTATATAAGAGAGAACAAAAAGATTAGAGAAGAGAATCGGCTCTCTGGCCTTCAGCCAGAGAGCCATGCATGTGTTATGCATTTGTATTTGCAAGCCTTTTGAAGTAAATTGATTGTGTCTAAGTAATCGTCGTGACTCCCTTTCATATTTTTTAGTTTTCTTTTTATCAAGTCTGCATGTATGTTATTACAGATCAGTTACATTGTTGTTTAGTTTCCATGCATTTGTTTCTCTACAGTCCCAAGTCAGAATGTTAGGATTCACTGTATTTGGCAAAGTATCGATTCATATTATCGAATGCCCACTCTAAAAAAATGTATTACAAAACAGTTTCAAGAACCGTTACAAATAGTTATTATATCGGGTGCATGCAATGTACATGCAAACAAATGGTTGCCAAGAAACCATTCCTACATGTTAGGTGGATTAGTGTATGCCGTGTGGAGTCGAGGGATCAAGTTTCTATGATTGTGTGGAGAGAGTCTGAGAAAGAACGTCGTCTGTAGAGCTGGTTGTTATCGATCATTGATAATGGAAACAGAGATTGCGCAAGATCTTGTGGAAGCGATCTTTATATTTGGAAGAGGCAATAATATAAGTGGACGAGGGGTCCAAGATGACAGAAACATATTCGATACATTGTGGGACTCGGTCTTCGCAGAGAAATGGAAAGGTGACGGGCCCGTGATTGTTTAAAGGTCAACAAACCATAAAAAAAATCAGTGCCTATGGATCGGCCACGGGACTTGATCTCAGTGTAAGTGTCCCGTAAGCTTGCAATAGACCGAAGGATCTTGTGGAGAGATCATCGTTTTGATACTCAGTATGGCATAGCTGAGCCCATTAGAAAGATAAGCAAGTAGGATTCTCTCTTGTTGGTTGGTGACCCAAGAGAGAATCAGTGACCGATTTGAAAAGATGATGAACATGTTTGTTACGTATATGGTGGTATTATGTGAAATCTTGATGGAGATTGGGGAAAATGAAGGAGTCAATGGAGAGTAAGTCAGGTTGTTAAAGTGTGAAGCTTTTCTCCGCAACAGATTGGTATCAGAGCAAGTGAAAGGTCTGGGCAGAATAAAGATTTGAGTTTTAAGTTTGCTAATGAGTTTTGGTTGCAGGTGTATGTCCACTAGCTGCAAGTAGGCAGATATGGAGATCTGTCAT
>MU224432.1:1678305-1691919 GCA_018584345.1 Thuja plicata | reverse complement strand
TTAAATTAGTTACATGACAAATTGAATAGATTAGTTAATTGTATTTTGATGGTTCAATTCATTTATTATATTGCTTAAATATGTATGTTGTTATAGATTTATGTGTTAATGTGTATGTTTTTATACCCCCCCTTAAGACATCCCCTTTTAAATTAGTTTAAATTACTTAAATGATAAATTGAATAGATTAGTTAATTGAATAGCTTAGTTACTTACATAAAAATAACTCTAAAATATGAAATAACTCATTCATATATGAGATGACGAAAATGAACATGTATATATGAAATAACTTACATACATATATGAAATGACGAAAATGAACATGTAATAATGTAATGTCTAAAATATGAAATAACTCATTCACATGTATAACATACATATACATATATGAAATGATGAAAATGAACATGTATATATGTAATATCTAAAATATGAAATAACCCATTCACATGTATAACATACATACATATATGAAATGATGAAAATGAACATGTATATATGTAATGTCTAAAATATGAAATAACTCATTCACATGTATAACATACATACATATATGAAATGATGAAAATGAACATGTATATATTTAATGTCTAAAATATGAAATAACATGGAAATGTATAGGTCTGAAATAACAACATATAACATGTAAATGTATAGGTCTAAAATAACACGTAGATGAAATGTCTGAAATAACACGTAGATGAAATGTCTAAAATAACACGTAGATGAAATGAAATGTCTCAACTAGGACCATGTCGTGATCTGTGACATGATGATGGTCCACCTCCTCCTGATCTCTGTGTGCAATAAAAGAAATATACGTGTCATGCATGCACACATGTATAATAAACTAAATACTTATGATCATAGAGAAATTAAGTTTGAAAAAACAAGTAAATTTACATGTCTATCATGATGCACAGGATCGCCAGGAGTATGTAAATCTCCATATCCACGCTTGATACTATCCAGAATACTCTGGAGAACACACAAACACACACACACACACACATATATATCAGAATTTTAATTCAAATTATTTATGTCATTTACATGTGTAAGTTTTATAAATACATCAAAATTTAAATAAATATATATCGTAGCAGCATGTAGTGCTATCCCCATATCGCTCAACTCTGAATCATGTAAGGACAGATGTGAGGGATCAATCTGGTCATCTGTAAGCAAGCTGGAAAAAAATCAACGAACTGGACGTGATGAAGTGGCCTGGGTAGACTAGTGAGGTGCATCCTCACCAACTGCAGTCTGCTAAGGTGCATCCTCACCAACTGCAATCTGCTGAGGAGCTGTAGGTGGTGCAGGAATATCGGCAACGTGTCTCTGTGCACCTTGAGAACCTGATCCAGTAGATCTGCTAAGAATGGTGGGGATAAATGTTTGGACATCCTTGAGAGGAACCCCAATGATAATCTGTATAGCTTGATATGTGCAAAGTAGATCACTGGATAAATATGCGCACGTACGATGAAATTGGTCCAAATCTGATATAGCTGCAACCTCAAAGGGAGATGTTATATCTACTATACTATATGGATCATCAGTAGAGGATGCAGCTTGTGTAGGTAGAGGAATGCCAGAATAGGAACGCAACATGTATCACCCTAAATGATTAGATGACATCTCATGAACCTATGTCACGATACTCGTGATACTAGAAAATACATTTGTCCTCATACTATGATTAGGTACAGTCTATCCTGCAGCTGCCATTTCCAAACCTTTTGGTACGACCAAAAGTTTTGGACCCACCGTTGCCTGCTTATTAGCGGGCACTGGGGCATTAGGCCCTCTGAATCTATCTAATAATCCCCCCATCCCCTTCCCAACATAACCAGGAAAATCTATGTAATCAACATCATAATGCAAATGAAATTTTGCAAACAATTGTTTGCAGAAATATAGTGGAAGCTCATCCTTCTAGGGCCACCTATGATGAGAAGCCAATCATCGAGGATATATAAACGGTCCAACAAGGTCATCCTCACACTGCTTAGTCATATAGCCTCTGACCTATGCTCTATCTCGATAAAAAGGAAACATGGTCTTCACCATAGCGGTGGAGACCTCTGTATCAATCTATCTATACTTCACAACGCCAGTAACGCTGCGGGAGAGAGAAGTATAGAATGTATCAATAGATATACTATCATAAGGGTTGTATGAATGAATTGTTTCACTCATACGAACTAGATCCTCTCTAATGACCTTCACCCTATCCCTATTAGGGAGGGTGGTGGATGAATGGATACCCTGATCGAGAACCTCAATAGCTCGTGTCAATCGAGCTATGGTACTGGCAAATAAATCCTCTCTGTCCTCTCTAGAATCAGTCAATCTATAAGAAGATCGAGAACTACGACCCCCCTGTACACTGGCATCTCCAGAATCTACAGGCGATGTCCCTCTACCTGATACCATGTGATATAAAAAATAGATGTATATATGCTCGAAAGTATAAAAAAGAATATATGTCTAGATCAAGTTGTACATGTACATTTGAAAGAAAAATGATTTAAAATTATATATATATATACATGTGCATATATTTTCTAATGAAAAGAGGTTTTTAGTTATGGATCAATTTTGTCTGTAGGTTTACAACTAGCCAAGTTGAATGTAAAATAATGTTTCATGTTTAGGTTTAGGGATCAACTCGGTTTATTTGTCAATTAGTTTTAGGATTAATTTGTTTGTGGTTAGCCCGTTCATGTTGGTTTCTAGCACGTTCTAGTTGAAGGTCAAGGTTCATGTGTTGGTTGAATGTGTTAGGGTTAAAGTTTATGGTGAGGGCTCATATATGTTTGTTTAGTGTTAGGGTTTATGTTGGTTAACATGTTCCAGCTTCATGTTAGTTTCTAGCTAATGTCATGTTACGTGATAGATAAAATAGATTTAAAAAACACTTGAATGTGCATGTATGTTCGAAAAAAAAATTTAATTTAGCACGTTAAGATTTATATTGATTTATGTTTCAGTTTCATATTAGGTCTTTGTTAGGGATCAATATGGTCAGGGTTTCATGTGTTAGGGTTCACATGTTAAAGTTTATGTTAAAATTCATGTTTTAGTTTCATGTTAGGGTTCAAGACGTCAGTTTCATATTACGGTTTCACATGTTAGGGTACAATGTTATGTTAAATACATGAACGTTATATAATAAGTTAATGTCTTGTATAGTTCATTTTCATAATGTTTTGTAACATTTTTCTAAGGTTTTCTTAGGGTTCATGTTAGGGTTAATTTGTTAGAGTTTATGTTGATTTATGTTTCAGTTTCATGTTAGTTTTATGTATTATAATATTTTCCTAATGTTTTGAAACATATGTAATAAAAATAATTTAATTAACTAAATAACATTTTCCTAATGTTTTGTAACACATTCCTACTACTTTGTAACATTTTCCTACTGTTTTCTAATATTTTCCTATTGTTTTGAAACAAATGTAATTTAAAACTAAATTAATTAACTAAGTAACTAACATATAATCTCAATTGAAAAAAAACATTAAATCTACATAAAACAATATTGTATATTTTCTAAAATTAAAAATAACAAAATTAAAACTAAAAACATCAAATAATAGTGCAACTACATTAATTTAACTAAACAAAACTTAAAAACATTTAAAAAAACATTAAAAAAAAAAAAAAAACTAACCTATTTTTGGTTAAAGTACCCCTATTCCTCTCCGCAATTCTTGGAAGGCGCTCAGTGCAAATGAGCCGCTCAAATGATTTTTTGGCTTATATATAATTTTAAGGGTTCTGGTCGAACCATGTTTTGGCCGGACCTATTTCGGCCAAAACATGTCTGCCACATCGACGCCACATGGTGCCGCGTGTGTGCCGCATATGTATGGTCGGACATGTTTCAGCTGAAAGGGGTCCAGCCAAAACAAGCCAAATGGTCCTCAAGTGTGACACAGCTCCGTACGTTTACCCTATTATGGAGAAACTTTTTCTCCTATTGAGAGACTTGAAGGAGTCAAAACTCTTCTGGCATATGTTGCACATAAAGGATTCAAAGTATATCAAATGGATGTAAAATCTACATTCTTGTTCATGGAATTCTTGAAGATGAAGTCTACATCAAGAGAAACCTGAAGGTTTTGTAGATCCTAACAAAAGGAATATGGTTTGCAAACTGCACAAAGCATTGTATGGATTGAAGCAAGCTCGGCGAGCCTGGTATGAAAGACTGCATGGTTACTTGATAAGTATTGGATTTCAAAGAACTAATGACAATAGTAGCTTGTACATCAAAGAAGGACCTCAAAACAAGATACTATTAGCATAAATATTTGTTGATGACATATTGTTTACTGGATATGATGACTTATACAGAGCATTCTCAGAAGCTATGAGTAAGGAATTCAAGATGTCTATGTTTGGTGAAATCAAATTCTTTGTTGGCTTACAATTTTATCAGATGAAGGATGATATCTACATTACTCAATCTAAATACATAAAGGAGATATTGAAGAAATTTGAGAAGGAAGATTCTAGACCAGTTGGAACACCTATGCCTACTAGACATAAGCTATCTAAGGATGACATAAGATTCTTGAAGATGAAGTCTACATCAAGAGAAACCTGAAGGTTTTGTAGATCCTAACAAAAGGAATATGGTTTGAAAATTGCACAAAGCATTGTATGGACTGAAGCAAGCTCGGCGAGCCTGGTATGAAAGACTGCATGGTTACTTGATAAGTATTGGATTTCAGAGAACTAATGACAATAGTAGCTTGTACATCAAAGAAGGACCTCAAAAAAAGATACTATTAGCATAAATATTTGTTGATGACATATTGTTTACTAGATATGATGACTTATACCGAGCATTCTCAAAAGCTATGAGTAAGGAATTCAAGATGTCTATGTTTGGTGAAATCAAATTCTTTGTTGGCTTACAATTTTATCAGATGAAGGATGATATCTAAATTACTCAATCTAAATACATAAAGGAGATATTGAAGAAATTTGAGAAGGAAGATTCTAGACCAGTTGGAACACCTATGCCTACTAGACATAAGCTATCCAAGGATGATGATTCAAAGGAGGTAAATCAGACTACATACAGATCCATGATTGGAAAACTTCAATATGTTGTCCACACTAGACCTGATATTGCATTAACAGTCGGTATTGTTGCAATGTTTTTAGCTAATCCTAGAGAGAATCATTTGATGGCTGTCAAAAGGATTATGAGATACCTCAAGGGTACTAAAGAGCATGGATTATGGTATAAGAAAGGAGGAAACTTTGACTTGAATACTTTTACTGATGCTGATTGGGAAAGAAGTGTTGATGACAGAAAGAGAACAAGTGATGGAGTACTATTTTTTGGAAATAGGCTAGTCTCCTGGACAAGTAAGAAACAAAAATGCATTTCTCAATCTACTATAGAAGCATAATATGTTGCTACAACAGTAAATTGTTCAAACATGATATGGCTCAAACAATTGTTGTCAGGTATGAAGGTGCAAATCACAGAACCAATCATTATCTATTGTGACAACACCAGTGCTATTAACATTTCAAAGAATCATGTGATGCATACTAAGACTAAACATATTGCAATAAAGTATCATTTCTTGAGGGAATTGGTTTAGAACAAAGAAGTAAGATTGGAATATGTGAATACTAAAGAACAAATTGTAGACATATTCACAAACCCATTAACTAAGGATGCAATTTTGTATCTTAGAGGAAAGATAGGGGTAATTCCCCTAATTGAGGCTCACTAAACACAGTTTAGTGATGCCTCAACCGAGCTGCAGAACAAACTTAACATGTTGATGCAGATATTTAGAGCTTATTGCATATGAATCAGTACAGACAGGTACATTACAATTTCATTGGATATGTCATTTGGTGTCTTTAGCATTGGTTGTTAAAGAGGGAGAGATTACTGTATGTCATAATGAGTCATGATGGAGGGAGAGATTGTTGTATGTCACATTAATCAGTAAAAGAGGGAGAGATTGATGACAGAGGGGGAACTTTATCATAAACAAAGATTAATGTAACAGGGAAAAATCTATATTTCAATGATTGAGGGAGTTTTGGATGAGAATCAGAATAAAGCTAAGGATATTAATAAAATTTCATTTTTATGTTTGCTTCTCATTAATTCTTTGTATTATGACATGTTGTGTTTCCATCAATGCCAAAGAGGGAGATTGTTGATGACGATTATTCAATTGTGTATTTTCATTGATGTTTACACAAGTATAGTGATGTTTACATAAATGTCTAATCCTATCTGAGCACAGTCAGTGTCTGCTAAGCTCTCTCAGGCATTGAAGATGACCAAAGTGATTTTTAGTTCTAACCAAGTTCACTCGGGCATTACAGTGTTGGTAGGGCGTTGAAGGATTTCAGTGTTGACCGAGTAAAACAGTTAGTGTAAGATGACTAACAATGGTTTATATTTTATGGACAATTAGTCATATGCAGCCGAAAGACATGAGCTTTATTATTTATTTGGAAGGATATCAAGGCCGACTTGACAAGGTTTAACATATATATGCAAGTTCAAGTTTGGATTGAATTGAGTGAGATAGTAGTTGTGATGTGGAATTGCATGTGAAGTGTGATATGAAGAGTGAAGGTGAAATCAAATGGGATTCTGATTGAGAACAAAATACAGAGGACTACAATAGAATATCTGATCAGTAAGGATCAAGTATTTAATCCAGAACAGAAATCTGAATCAACAAAGACAGTTGCTTATCAAAACAGGTCAATACATTGTTACTCTCTAACAATTGTAGCAGTGATCAAAATCTCTTAACAGAGTAGACTTAACAGTCTTTTATAAATCCTCTCACAAGGTGACATTTATACATTGAAGTGTTTGAATACCTCCAACAAGACCACTCCTTACAGGGTGATTAAATCCTCTAACAGGGTCACACCTTACAGTGTGTTATTGTAACCTTTAACAGGGTTGGCTCCTAACAGGGCTCACTTCAGAAGAGTGAAAAATAGTGACTAGTTGCTATTGGTGGTTTTTCCCATATTGGGTTTCCACGTTAAATCTTGGTGTTATATGTGTATATTTCATTTGCTTTATGGTTTATGTTTCTGCTGTTATTTAATAAAGATAATCATAGTTAATTTCTTAATATTTGATATGTTAACCGAGTGACAGTGAAATATCTATATATGTTAACCGAGCAACAATGTTAAATTTATTTAAGACATTTAAGGGACTTGGATTTTTTTTTGTGGTAACCGATTCACCCCTCCCCTCTAAGTTACTCTACTCATTTCCAACACTTTGATGGATGCTACACATAGAAAGGATTGGGGGCAGGTATTTTTTTCACAACACCTCAAGTGGATCTCATCCCTAAATCTTATAAGTTGCAATTCATATGCACAAACAATATTGCAAAATATGAATCCTTGGTGATAGGATTTCGTCAAGCTATCCAATGGAAAATCTCCAACTTACTTGTGCTTGGTGACTCTCATTTGGTTATAAAGAAAGTTAATGATGAATACCAAAGTAAGGATGAAAAACTACCCCCCTACAGCCGAATGGTTGAAGATCTGAAACAACATTTTACAGAGATAATCTTTAAGGAAGATTCCAAGAAAAAACATTATAGCGACCTAAACATAGTTCACTATGCCTAAACATAGTTCACAATGCGAGTTTCTCATTGAGAATCTTACGGTCCTTGCGTATGACCAACCTAAGGTGGAGATGGTATGTGAAATTGCTGATCCTAATTGATCTCCATGGTATCAACAAGTTTATTCCTACCTTAAGGATGGAACCACCTCACTTACCCTCACACAAAACTAACGTAATACCTTTATCCATCAAACCTCACGTTACACAATCCTTGGTGATGCCCTTTTTTGAAAATATTTCTATGAAACTCTTCATAGGTATCTGAATTCAGAAGAAGCACAAAGATCCTTATAGGAGGTACATCAAGGAATCTGTGGAGCTCATTCTAGTGGACTCACTCTTTCAAAGAATTTTTTTCAAATAGGTTACTATTGGCCAACCATGGAGTAGGACGCTTACCACTATGTGAAGAAATGTGTACCTTGTCAACATCATGACAATTTGATACACGCTCCATGCCAATCCCTTCACCCCTACCATTACACCTTGGCCTTTCTCCCACTGGGAACTTGACCTGGTGGCTAGATATTCCCAAATTTCTTCAATGGCCAGAAGTATATCATTGTTGTCACATAGTACCTCATGAAATGGGCTGAAGCCATCCCTCTTACTTACACCATCGGAAAATAGATTTCAAAGTTCATTTTGAACTACATTATATGTTTCCATGACATACCTCAAGACATTATCACTGATAATGGGACCCCTTTCAAGAACAAGGATGTCACGAAACTATGTAAGAAGTTCAAGTATTACCCAACATTGTTCCTCCAAGTACTTCCCACAAGGTAATGGTCAAGTAGAGGCTACGAATAAAACTATCCTGAAAATCCTCAAGAAAAAAATTGATGATGTTGGTTGTGACTAGCACCTATAGTTGAATCCCGCCCTCTGGGCCTATGACAATTCTATTTGTACCCCCACTGGAGCCACTCCATATTCCCTTTTTTACGTGTCCGGTCATCCTTCTCATTGAAATTTATCTCGCTTCCCTTAGAATCTCCTTGAAGAATATGATGTCTAAAGAAGAATAATCAATTTCTTACTTGCAAGAGCTTGAACTCCTAGATGAGGGGCACCTTAATGCCCTAAACCATCTCCATGTGTATCAAAATCGTCTGCACTTACATTTCAACAAGAAGAACAAACCTCATGAGTTTGAATTTGGTGATATTGTGCTGCAGCATAACATGAACAATCTTCAAAATCGTGAAAGAAAGGAAAGTTTGAGTCTAACTGGTTGAGACCGTTTGTGGTTAAAACTAAATTTAGATTTGAAGCATATTAGTTAGAAACTCCAAAGGGAGATCCTATCCCTGATCTTGTAAATAGCATGCACCTCAAGCACGTTTATGTGTAGTGCATCAACAATTCCTCTTGTACAATAGAAAGTCAGAGAAAATCCCCAAAAAATAGAAAATCAACAAAAATCCAAAAATAACATAAAATTATCCTAAAGAAAAAAATTAAAAAATTAGAAAAAGTCCTAAAAAAATTTATTATCTTGGTGAAAACCTAGCAAACAACTGCCTTGATAATACAAAAAATAAATAAAAATAAAAAAGAAAAGAAAAATAAGTTCATTGATTTGTGCAAACCACTTTGATGGCGCATTGGATAAGTACCATGGTGAAAACCTGTTTCAGACGCCATACGTAGTCAATCAAATTCATCAACTATTTGGACTATCCTCCATGCTTTTCATTGCATTTTTTTGTGCCTCCCTCCCATTTCATAATAAAACCCCACTTTCCCTATCTGTGCGGGAATCCTACCAAGTCCATTTGCTTATTCCAGTTACGCATCCCCTTTTCATCCCATTCATGACGAGGTACGTCCCATGCTAGAATTCACCTTTCATTCAATCCCTTACACTGAGCTTAACACCATGACACTGATCTTTTCTAGACACGATGATTGCAAAAGACTCTTCACAAATCTACTCTGAGATCGAGTTTCTGAACTATCACTCCTTTCACAACTATTGCTAGAAAATATCCATCTTATTAGTCAAACAATCAATCTTTTTCCCTTTAGGATGTATCCTTCCTAAGATGACATCTCAAAATTCATCATCACAATCCTGTTCATGGCAAGAACTGTGGACCGAGTGACTACTTAGTCAAAAAGTCTTCTTTTGATTTTATCTTTTTTTGTGGAAGATTTTCTCTTTGGAAGCTAGCAAATCTCATTCTCTATAGTTGTTATTGTCATCTCCCCTAGCATCCATCTTTGTAAATCCTGTCTTCCTTGAAACCTTAGCACCCCACCTTACTCCGTTGCTCCTACTTATCCCGTCTCTATTTGATATTTGATTCTTGTATTGTTTTCTTTTACATACATGCATGTTAATGTGTGTGTATTTATTTATACACATACACATACACATACACATATAAATATAAATATATATAGTTTAAAACTATTTATAACACATTTAAATAAATAGTCAAATAAAATTATTCAATACTTTCTAAACTATAAAAAGACCATCAACTCTCTCTCCTAATCAAATAAAACTCTTTCAATAACATTATCCACACAAACAATTCATACAACAACCCTAAAACCCAAATCATTATCTGACCCTCTCTCCTAGTCAAATAAAACTCTATCACTAACATACCCACATAATCAATTCTTATAAAACCTTTAGAGACATGCCCCAATATCTAATAGTCTTTCCTAGTCAAATAAAACTCTCAATAACATACCCACATAATCAATTCTTATAACAACCCTAAAAACCTACACCACTATGTGACTACCATCTCTCCAAGTCTACCAAGAAACAAATATGAATATAAAATTAGCTATTGTAAACCATGGGTCCAGGACTGGGAATATGAGATAGTATTGTCCTTACTTGCATTAGAATATTGAGATTTCTTGACAATCACATATTTGTTTATATCAGATGTCGTTTAATGCAACTTGTGCTTCAGAGTTTGGTCATTTCTCATTTCTCATTTGGCTGCATTCAATATATATGTCGTGTAGGGATAAACTCTATCTTCATTACCATCTATTCTTACATGCAATGAAAACGATCTGAATTCTGATAATCTCACACTCAACAATTACTTCTTCTGTCTCTTCTCTTCCATTGTAATTCTTACGCACGTTTTTCTGAATTGGGTGTTATTCAAGCCCATAAAATACAATTCTGCTTGAACTCTAGATGCTCATTTTCATCTTGGCTTGTCTCCATTTGCTGACCAATTCAACATTAACGCACATTAAAACTCTGCTCTCAAACAAAGTGATAAGATTCCTGACAAATTATGAGCTTCCAAATCATGGAAATCGTTACTTATATCTCACCCAAATGATAAACTCAGTCATACCTACCTCAAATTATTGGAAGATATTTCTGGCACCGTATACGTAACTTCTATGTAGCTAACTTATTTGATTAAGAAAATGACAACCAATTGAAACAGCTTGGATGGATTTAGTTTTTGTAAGAAGTCATCCATTAAAATATGAATTTCTGTTTTGAAAAGATGATATTTGATACCCTTCACTCCTTGGCTTCTAGTTGTATTGTCCATTTGTTGGATGTTATTTGGCAAAATATTAGACTCTAGATTGATTGAACAATGTATCTATGGTTAATGGTTATTTATTTATTTTTTAAATATTATCCATTTTAATAAGTTGGTGAGATTATTATATTTGATTTGTAAATTTAAATTCGATCAATTTTACATTGCAATATAACTTTCATTAATAATATATTGTAGTGAATTTTACATTGCAATTTAACATTGAGAACCTATTAACTCTAATATCATTAATCTCTAATATGGTTTAGATTTTTCCAATGGCCAAGGGATTCTTTATTGCCAAATTTGAAAATGTTGTCGATAAAAAGTGTATTCTATGCGATCATTTTTTCACCTGGGAGGATCGTATCCCGTTGATGGTAAAACCATGGCATCCAGACTTCAACCCTTTTTCTGAAACTTTCTGCAAGAGTCCCTTACCTCCCACTTCATCTTTGGGTGGATTCGCTTCTTGAGGAAGTGGGTGAGGCGCTTGGTGATTTTTTGATGGTGGATGCAGAGTCTTCTAATATTTTTCACTCCACATATGCTCGTATTTTGGTAGAGATTGATGTATCTAAATGTGATAAAAAGAAAGCGAAATTGAAGAAGCCCTCTTCATGGCGGAAAGGTTCTTCTTCTCAGCATTACACGGTATTCAAGAACTCTTCCCATAAGAGTTTCTTCGAAGTGGTCGAGTAGGATATTCCTGTCAGCTTGTCGGAGATTACTGATCCGGGTTCTTCTAATTCTGTTGGCTTTGCTCTTGTTGCCTTAGTGCTAGATTGTGACAGGGTTTCTACTGGTATGTTTGCTAGTATTGTCCCTTTAGCTGATGTTGGTCCTATAGCAGGCTCTGTTAGCTTTGCTCCCACTACTTCTGTAATGGAATGTGATAGGGTTACTGCTATTATCTCTACTAGTGCACTGTCCTTTCAGTTGTGGATGTCTCTGGGGCTATGGTTGGCCCTGGCTCTCAGTTGGCGGTGCCAATGTAGAGTGCTTCCCCCCTCACGGGTGTTTAGATTTCAGTGATGGATTTAGCAGCCTAGCTGGGTGAGGCTGCAAAGGTGGAAGAAGGTTGGATCACGATAAAAGGTAAACACCCTAAGAGGTCTTCAGCTTCTTTTGATATAACCCTTTGGTCCCACAAGAAGGGGGCAAAAGGAAAATCTTAATATTGGATGATCATAGGTTTAGGTTGGGATTTTGGATCCTTTCTCTAGTTTGACTTTGCATGTAGTTCTTCTCGTGCATGTTTGTTCCAAGTTGAGGGAGCCTGTTGTTAAAACCCCCACTTTGGTCTCGATCTGTTCCTTGTTGTCTTTAAATATCTTTAACATCCTTTTTTCAAGTAGCTTATTACTAATGTAGTTGCCCTTCTTAAAAATTTAGAGCAAATTGATGATAAAATAAAACAGTGGGTGCTTCTATAATTGTCATAGTTCCTCTTCTAGGATCACATTGAAAAAGACCCATTTCATGTGACACACACATGTTTAGAGTCTAAAAAGTAGGTTGTTTTAATAAGGAAAAAGCATAGCAGGGGCAAATTGAGAAAATATACCTATAAAAAATGTAATTACTAACCTAGAGTGAGAAAATAAGAAAGGAAGAGAAGACAAACTAGGGACTACAATTCACAATAGCTTCAATATATTTGATTTGGATGAAATAAAAAGAGAAAAAAACTTTGACAAGGTTTTGCATGACAACAAGGTGAATTCAAATGGAATCCAAGATGCGTGTAATATTTGAGCATGATTTTAGGGAAACACTTCACACAAAATGTCTTATGAAAGTAAATTTCTCTAACCAATTACATGCATTATCAAATCTAAAATGATGAGAACCACATCTAGGAGTGTTTTAGTTCATATATCTCATGGTAAACCTAAGAATAAAATTCCTATGTCTATTGAGTATGAGTATAATTATTATGCATATTTGTACCATTAACTCCAACAACAACTATAGAGTTATGGAATATTGAGGCCATTTAAAAGGACAAAAGATTCATGAAGGCGTGAAAACTCCATTATAGTAGTATGACATTAAGAGGATTCTAAACAAAACCTTATTACAGGTCCATCTTCTAGAACGACATACTAAAGTGTTTATCTTGAATATATGACTTATAAAATTGTAGGCTACTCCAATAAGATGGAAAGCAAATTGCACTTCACTCAAATATAATTTCTAAGTCATGTGTACATTTTTTCTTCAAGGATGTTTGGGGGCATTATATGTGATGATAAAATGTATGAGATGGGGTTAGTAATATGGTTACCTTGGAAGAAAAATAATCAAAATACTTGATTTTGAAAAAGAATATAATTGTTCTTTAGCATGTGTTATAGAGTTCATCTGTATCTCTTTGAGTGTATATATATA
>MU224432.1:1636736-1647204 GCA_018584345.1 Thuja plicata | reverse complement strand
ATGGATGCACCAATATTGCTTGCAATACTTGCAGGGGAATGGGAAGTTGGGGTTGAACTAGTTTGAGTCCTAAAGGGATCTGGATAGAATATTTGAGAGAATATTAATGTATTGATGATTGTTGTTCTTGAAGGTACTTGTCCACAAATTTGAAGGTATTAGGTTTACATATTTAGTGCTAGATGCTCTAATGTTGCTTGTAGTACTAGAGGAGAAATGAGAGGTTGGGATTTTACTAATATTTGTCCATATATGATCTAGATTGAACATTTGAAGGAGAAAACATAGATTGAACCTTTTTAAATTTTGCAAAAGGAAAAATAGATTTGATGGACTGGTTGGTGGAAGGATGAGAAGGTGGTGTGTGACACGGGTTGGCTTTGATGAAGGGGAGCCACCATACTAACAAATCGACTAATGTTTTGGAAATTTATCGATGAGGAGGCATTTAACAAAGGCCACCATTTAAGGCTACATTTGTGATGGGTTCAGAAGGAGGATTGGAAGATCAAGGGGCTTTGATATTGGCTTCTTGTAGTCTTAATCATTATGAAGGTTTCTAAAGCAATTTCCATAGATATTGAATTCAAATTTCATCAACTTCTGAGGGTTTCTCAAAGAAGATATGTAAAATTTGCAAAGTCAATCACTAGCCATCTTTGATACATCGGGATAAGCATGAAAGAAAACACACTATATAATTATTGCAAGCTTCATCCTCATGCTGCTGCATATCTAATAGAGAAAGACAACTCACTATTTAACGAGAAGCCCTAACCTGCAGGTTTCATTGAAGACAATAAGAAAGTAATGGATAATGAAAACAATAAAATGGGGGGAAGCCCTAACTTGCAGATTTCGTTGGATTCTTGGAAATGTCCTCCTCCCACCCGTGAGTGAACTGAAAAATGAGTTTCACTTTTCACTTTTTTTTTGTTTAGATCCCGTATTCGTCGAACTTTCGACAACCTCAGGCTCGTCAAAATTTTGAGGAAATCGGGGTCATAAACAAAAAAAAAAATCTAACAAGCCAATAAAGGCCTTGGTAGAAATTAAAGGTAGAAAATAGCTATCAAATGTATTAGTGTGACATTTTTCCCAAAAATTTAGGAGCGGTATTTTATGGTTTCACAGTCCCCAAAGGTATGCTCGATAGAAAATATCATTTTTCTAAGTCATCCTAAAGGTGATTTTACTTTGAGATCTATATATAAAGGCTTCCTTTTCCATTCATTCCATCACAATCAATGAATACAATAATTTCAATCAACACAATCACGACATAAGGAGGTCATATCAATTCAAACATTCAATTTTTCAAAGCATTCTTCTTTTTCTCCATCAAGCATTGTGGAAAACTACAAGATTCATGGTGCAAGGCATATCTTTCATGATTTCCTTTTGAATTTTTGTGGAGTTCAATTTGTTGCATTAACACTTGTAATTAATCTAAAGAAACATTGTACCATCAAGATATAAGGTAATTTATGATTCATGTCAACATATTTTCCTTCCAAACCTATTTCATTTCATTTCAAGGTTGATTCCAAATAAGGGTTTTACCGAGGCAAAACCCTCTGTACAACCTTCTTCCCCATTTTTCTATGTGCAAGAATAGGTGTCAGATCTACCAGAGTAAATATGGGAAGTACATAATCTAACAAACAATCCAGGAAAGTCTCAAACAAATTTGTTGGGCATATAATGACTCAGGTGATTTGTACCCTCCAAAGAAATTTGTACCCTCTAAGGTGATTTGTACCCTCTAGGGAAATATGTACCCTCTAGGGAAATTTGTACCCTCTGGGGAGATTTGTACCCTACTAGGAAATTTTTTCCCAAGAACATAATGCTCTAGGTGGTCTGTTCCCTACAAATCAGCTCCAAATTGACATCATAGATCTGTATTGTTGTGTGGTTATTTTTTTTGGTACTTGTGGGTTACTATTTGATCACTATCAATCTGTATGTTCTAAAACTTGTTATCTTGGCTCATTTTTTCTTCTATCTTGCATTAGTCAATCATTTTACTCTAATCAACCTTTCATATTAGTGAAGGATTAGAGATACTTCTTAAGTGTTTGATCTCACTCAATCCTAGTGGGTCATCCTCCTTCCTAATGTACAATAGGAGATATGATTGATCCCCCTTGATCATGATTTCTTATTGTATAAAGAAAAAATGGAAAATTTAATCTCAAAGGTGGTTATGGTGGAGATACATAGGAAGACTAAACAACTATCCTCCTTTTTGAGTTGGGATGCATTCATTTTGAAGGAATGTCCTAGTCTTTTGGTACCAAATAAAGGTGCATGAAATCTTAAAATAAAGGTGGATATAAGAAAAATTATTTGGGATCCTCTTTCTTAGGACTTTCTCAAACTATTTTTAATATTTATTCGAAAGATAACATGGGGAAATCTAGGTTGGTTATGTGATTAGAAACAAGGATGGGGTTTTTCTAAAGGTTGTTGCAGTAAAACTTCCTCAAAGGAAAAAGAATGTTGATGAAGCCCACACATTGTTACTTGGCTTAAAATTAGCAAAAAATGAGGAGTTCCAAAATCTAATTATAAGGAGGATTCATTAAACATTATACATGCATGTATGAAAAATGATGCATCAAATCGGCACATTTAATATATTTATCTCAAGCCTAGGAGTTCCTTTCAAGTTTCAATTTTCTTTAGTTTCAACATAGCTACAAAGAATCCAATCGGGCTATAGATGCCCTTGTGATATTCTCTCTAATATTTTTATCTTCTAGATATTTGAAAAATAATTTTGTCCCCCTATCACATTATTCATCGAATTAAGTTTGGATCTAAACTTTAACCCTTAGATTCTATATTGTTGCACCCATCTTAGGGAGTCTTTAGCTTGGGTGACTTGCTCATATAGAAAGGTATTATTAGGGTCATGTTTAATGGATTTTTTAGCTCTGAGAAGATTGTCCTATAGGTTATTATTTTCTCTCCTTCTATCAAGAACATATTTCTTTCCAATGGTTTGAAATAGTATTTTCCATCCTTGGATATTACTTTCCCGCTTTTTAGTTTCACTTGCATCCTTCAATAACCATATCTTTATTTCCTTAAGAGTTTTAATGTCCTAAATTGTAAGCACATGTAATTAGATTCTTAGTTAGGCCCCATTTTAGCACGTATGGGTTCTTGCATTGATTTATGGTACTGCAACCTTGATTCTAATTTTCATTCTAAAATCCCCTCTTTAAGTGAGACCCTTAGGCCAAATTTATTTTATTTTGGAGGGGAATATGTTGAACTGTTCAGCCTATTCTGAGGAATGGTTCGATCCAGTTGGCCTTTTCCTTGATGTTTCCTCCAAAATTTGAACCAGAGGCTTGTCTCAAAGGTTGAGCATGAAATTCACTCTCTCATCATCCCACTTCAAGTTTTGAGCTCTAAAATGCTTGTGAGGGGTATATAAGAAACCTACCCCTCCTCATTTTAGTAGTCATATTCAATATTTCATCCAAGAAATAAGTAAGCATTTCAATCTCAAGAATTCAATTAATTTCAAGGCAGATTTCAAGTATTTAAGGCATGATCAAAGTTGTCCTCTCCATTGTAGCAATATTCTCTCCCATGATGGCCAAGTAGAGGAGATCATAATAAAGGAAGAAGATCATCTCCATCCTTAAGCATTCAAGTTTTGAAAGCATTCATTCCATTCTCAGTTATATTGAGCATTGTCAGAAACTACTACAATCATTTTCCAAAGCATGTCTTTCATGATTTTCTATTATGTTTTTGTGTGGATTCAAGCTATTACATCATCATTTGTGGTCACATTCAAAGAATCATTTGTGTTTCTAAGGTAGAAGACACTTCATGTTTCAGATCTAGCCTCTTCTTTATGTTAGCAGGATTTCCTTTATTTCATTTCAATTTCATATTATCCTCCACCATGTAGATCACAATTCCTAGCCAAGTGGTTGCCCATCACCTCCATGGTGATGCTAGGATCCTATCTAACATGAGAAAGGGAATCCACACAAGCTTCTTCATTTAAGGAATGCATCTCAAGATTAGCTATAGTGTCTAAGGGATTCAAATGGTAGGCCTAGCATCCCCATAAGGAAAACTATCAATCACAACATTAGGATTTGAGGCTACATTGATATAGGGAAACCCAACCTCAAACCCTTACCCTAAGGACTTCACCAAAGACCCATTCTCGAGATTAGCTATCAAAGAATCAATGTCACCAAACAATTTCTTATTAGCATGTTTAAGATTATAAATAGAAATTTTACTACCAATCATATTATCTTTTATATTATTGACTTTATTTTGAGCAATATTAGACTTAATCTTATCCAAAACCAGTTGTTGGGAATTCTTGAGCCCCTCAACGATACAATTGGTGTTTTCAACAAAGTTGACAGAGACTAAGTTTTCATGAATGAACATTTCACAAGAATTAGAGAGTTGGGAAAAGGGGTTAGGTTAAACTCCCTAAAAAGATCCAAGTTATTTTTTAGTGGAGGAGACTTATTGTGTCCAACACTATCCACAATGACTTCATTCTTAGCTAGGGTGCTAGCCAAATAACAAGCACTACTAGGAACAACTTATTCATAATTAATCACCACATGGGTTTGAGCAGGGTTTTGACCCATTTTCTTTTTGATAACGTGAAAATTCCTCCTCAAATGTCTTTCTTTCTTGCAAAGGAAGCACACAATGAGGCCACCAAGGGTTTCAATAGGGAAATAGTGAGTGTTCAAACCCAAGTTTATGTTAAGCAAGTCTAGGATATCAACACGACATGGACTAGGGAGACTATAAACCTAGCATCCAAGTGTGGCAAGGTATTCCTAGTATGCTCAACTCTAAGGGTATTCCAAGACGGTGCAAAAAATTAAGGCAAAAAATTCCAAAGAATGGGGGACACATCCTTGACAGTAAGCCATCCAGGGCTCGACAGAACTAAGATTTATTCACCAATGACATCAGGGGACCAAGCAATGGCTCAGAAAGAACAACTAACCACAAAACTAAATTAGTTTTTAATCACATTAAATTTCATCTCATGTAATTCAAAAAAGGAGAGAAAATGACCCTTTTGAATCATATGACAAAATGAAACATTTAACCTTAATTTCTTATTCCATATATTAGAGACCCTATCATCTAAAAATTTATGAGAGGGAACCTGAGAAGAATCAAGAGCTGCAAAGAATATAGCATTATTTTTAAGCCTATGAAATAGGCTCCACCATTTCCTTGTTAGGACAAATGGTGAGGATTTTAACAGGGGAAGGATAATACTCACCTTGTCCTCCATTTTCTACTTGCTCATGTCCATTGCCCTCATTATAGACAAAACTTCTCGAATGGAATTCTATTTTGGTAGAACCGAGTCACAATTTCTTGGAATCTTTCTGCCAGGGTCATTCAAAGGATCAAACTTATCATCCATGTTACCACATGATCGAGCTAGAAGGCCATAATACAAAAAGTAAATGTAGTGATTCATAAAACTAGGCTACCACCACAAAAATAGCAAGGTAGTCATACCAACAAAAGGCAAAGAATAAAAGGATAATATAACAAGTAGGAGGAAGCTTATGCAAACATCAAACCTTAGTCGGAGATAGCATCCTCCTGCCAGGTCAACCACCACCTAGGGTTTCCTAGGAATGTGTGTTAGTGTAAAATATTCTCTTACCTCTATAATTCATGGATCGATCTCAAACTCATTGATCTATCCCTCTGTGATTTCCAAATCTGGAGAAATTAGTGTTAGTCTTCATTATGTCAAAATTGATGATCCAGTTTATCATTTGAGTTAAGTTCTCTGTATGTATATGCCTAACCGAGGAAACTTATTATTAACTTATGCCTTCTCTATAATTTTCTCTTTCAAATGGGAGTTTTAGCATTGTATAAATCATGCATTGATATGCAGATTGTAATAGAACAATGGTTAATTGAATTTCATTATTTATGCTCTTTTTTTCCTCTTTGTTTTATATATGCACGTTTATCTTCTTTTTATTTTGCTAGATCCATATTATGATGTGCAGCTACAGCTATAGAAAATTCTACATGGTATCAGAGCTAAGGCTACTAGGAAGGAGAGTAAAGCATTTTTTTGCAAGTACAAAATATCAAAGCTATTTTAGAATGAATTTTTTCATTGTCTTGGGAATTTCTTAATTTCTTTTATGTATTCATGAACTGAAAATAAAGTTTCAAAAGGGGGTCATCTAAGGCTAAAATGGGAATAAAGTATCATCCATATGTCATCACTTTAGAAGAAGAAAACTATAAGTCTTGGCATGATGGAATCCTAAAGCATTGTTGATGGATTCATCTATTGCCACATTTGTATGGATTCATTCCTGAACCAAGTTCATGTTGGCAGAAATCTACTTGGGAACTTGTAGAAATGATCATGTCTTAGGATTAATTGGTTTAAGTGTTGGGGACCACACATCATGGGCTCTATCACACATTGAGTGCCCTCACACTCTTTGGGCTAATCTATGGGAAAGATATGGAGATCCGACTGAATCTCCATTCTCAGATGATCCAACTACATATATGCTTCTCTCCCTTGATAATGATGATGATCCTATTTATGGCGATGACACTAAAGAGGAACTTTCTTATTGGAAGAGTCTTGATTGTCTTGATTACACATAGACATATCCTACAGATGGTCCTCTTTATACATCTCCAATATTGGAAGCTATTCAGTACCTCCACCTGCCAATTTGACAGAGATCTTGGCTTCTTCAAATGCTACTTCAAATTCTCTTCAACAGGTTCATTCTTTTCCTCTTGATGAGAAAGATATCATCCTATCAGACATTTATCATTTATTTGTTGAATCTCTCATTGATTGTGACGACAATATAAAGGACATTTATTTTCTCTCTAACGTCAGCTCACATCGATTTGCATCTTCTTTTGGTTTGGATTATCTTGATCGCTCTGAGCCACTCCATGCTACTATCTTGGCACATCCTAATTCTCTTTTGAATAAATCTCACCCTTCAGTGGTCATTGTTCTTGAGTCTTGTATGGAAAATTTGCAGTTCAGCATCAGATTGTAGAAACATGAGTATTTTCCAAAACTATTCATCTTGATTCCTTCATGCATTTGACTTGAGTGGGAATTCAACAGTTTGACATCGTGAGGTTTCTATCTTTCGAAAGGAAGAGGAATCATTTGTTGCAGAGGAACCTCCTACAACATTCACTATGCTACATTCTGTATTGGCATCCATTCTCTTCTTTGTGGGGGCACAAATGGATCTTATTTTTTTATTTCACTGTTTGCAAGACCTTGGAGTGAAGGATGTTGCAGCATTGTAGTTGTCATGTAGATGCATATTTAGTGTAAATTTTGAGGGGGGGGGGGTTTGTTCCCACTAGGTTTTCCGTTCTCCCTCTTATTTTTCAATAGGTTTATCTTTCCTTAGTTAGCCTCAAGGGGTGTAAAACATTCTCTTACCTTTCTAATTCATGGATTGATCTCAGACTTGTTGATCTATCTGCTCCCTCTGTGATTTCTAGATCTGGAGTAATTAGTGTTAGTCTTCGTTCTTGTCAGAAATGATGATCCAACTTATCATTTGAGTTAAGTTCTCCAGATGCATATATGCCTAACTAAGGACACTTCTGATCAGCGTATGCTTTCACCGTAATTTGCTCTTTCAAATGGGAGTTCTAGCATTTTATAAATCATGCATTGATATGTAGGTTGTAATAGAACAATGGTTAATTGAATTTCATTATTTATGCTTTGTTTTTCTTCTCTGTTTTATATTTGCAAGTTTATCTTCTTTTTCTTTTGCTAGATCCATATTGTGATGTGCAACTACAGATGTAGAAAATTCTACAACGTACACCAACATCACATCTAACATTTCTTTATCTTAGGAAGATTCAGTGATCTTGGTCTTCATAGATATGCCATGGTCCAGAAGAAAATATTCTTAGATAGAACTCAGATGGAAAACATGCACATGACAACAAATGCTCAACAATCCTTCCCTAAAATATTCTTGAGTGTACTATGTACTCTGATTTGGACACACTCAATGTACCCCTTCACTCAATGTATTCCTTCTCCCATGTTCATATCACACCAAAACCAGCTTCTTTCTTGGGTCCTATTATTTCTTTAGATTGCATTTTCTCTACTTTTGTTGTTCAAGTTTATTGGGCTTCCTTTTTTTCTCAATACTAGTTCCCCTTCTCCTTTCCCTTCCTCTTTTTCTTGGCCAAGATAGGAATTTAGGGAGTTGACGAAGGCATTAAAGATGGACATCATAATGTAGGAGTTTTTTCTCTACATAATGTAGAAGTTGACCTTGAATGTTTTTCTCTTCTATAACAGAGGACATGAAGTAGTGGAACCAGCAAGCGAAAATGTTGTTATTACTAGAGGACCACTATTGTTGCCTGCATAAATGCCTCCAATGTCATGCTCTAGCTCAAGTGTAGAAACAATTCATCATTCATTCAATTGTTGCACCATCACCAACACTATGACCTCTACTAACAACATGATTGCTAGCTCTTCTAGCTTTAATTTTGCCTTTTTAATTTGGTGGTGTCATCACAAATTCACAACTTTTTTGCAAGTAACTATATCTTGTGCTAATTATAAGAATCAAAGCAGCTTTCACAAATTCAAAAGAAGACTCTTGTATTCAATCATTATGAAAGGGGTAAAATATTTCACATTGCCATGATGACAAGAACTCAATGTAAGATTGTCTCTTTCTTGCTTTGTATCTATTGTTTGCTTTATGGAAGAAGATAAGAAAATGTTCAGGAGAGATGAGAATTGACAAATAAAATGGCTTTAATCCTAATTTGTTCTTCTCTTGAAGCATTACACAAGGACCAAACTCTCATTGTCAAGTGAGTTATACAATCATTGATATTCTAAGAAGAAATGTCACACATGTGATTCACATGGACTGTATTTATGTGTTAAATAATTTCAACATAGAAGAAGAAGTTTCATATTTTCTTGTCATAAATATTTTTCCATGCAACATTATAAATTTAGGCCTATATCTCTCACTGTGGCCTAAGACCTCAACTCCTACAGCTCTTGTATGTTTTAGCTCAAATTAGAGTAAAATTGGAGATAGTTTTACCTAAAAATCTAGTTAATTTATTATTACCCATGAATCTATAATCTAATAGTTCTTGCTCAGTTTGGTTAAATGAAAGTTTAATTATTTAATTTTTAAAAAGTCAATATCTATTGATATAGATAAGTAGGAGATCTTTCTACAGCAAGTCAAATTGTGATATTGCTATCAGGATTCAACTGTGTAGTTTTTTTAATCAAACTCATTGACCCATGTTTCATGAGTAGTGGTTCACACGAACCCATTTCCCATGAGAATGAATGGAACACTTAACACTCATTGCATCTAGGTGATGCCCACAGAGGTGAACCACCAAGACTTCCCGGGATGTCACTCATCCGAGTACTACTCCAACTCGAGCTTGCTTAACCAACTCGAACACACTTAACCACAAAGTTTCCTCCACGGTGGTTCTAATAGTTGTACTCTAAATGGTGTTCTATCTTCTTTATATGATAACAAATTATGTAATTATGACCTATAGTTTACATAAGTCTATATTTGTATATGCTTGCACTTTTCTAAATAATATATATATATTTCATATAAAATATTGATCACTTTTAAACATAAATTTAAAAAGAGCTTTTAAAATATTATATATTATCCAATCATTGCACCTCTCTTCAACAATTAATTATATTTTATTTTAATAAAAACTAATATCTAATCCTATCAAACCCTATTCCAACCATTAAACCCTTACCCAACTAACTCTTCAACGGAAAAAGAAAAAAAGAAAAAACAGAAAACCAGAATTCTTTATTCTTAAATCTTCCCAAGACATTGCACTGCACCTGCAAGGCTGCGCGTGCATATTTATTATGGCTGTCCGACATGACACCATTGCCAAGAAGAAAGGTGAAGTCCACTCCAACTGCAAATATTTTTGTCCTAGCAAAATCCTCCACCTACATAAATACTACCGTCATTTCATTTCTAAATTCAATGGTGGCAGATTTAGAAACGACTATTTAGTCATCTGGATGCATCATAGCATCGATAACTGGATACTACATTATAGTTTTGTTTTTTCATAAATAAGAATTACTGTTAAATTTGTTTGAGGTGATGGTAGAGTGAACAGGCTGTGAACGATCCTCATCAATGAGAAGTCCAAAATTATGTAATATCTAGTCTTCAATACCATGGTTCATCCTGATGGCTGAATAACCATTTGAGTAGGATTAGCCAACCTTTTGCTTGAATTAGCAAGTAAATTGCAACAGATCAGTTTGCAGCTGAAAGTTAATTCACTCTATCTTGCCAGTGGGGTGCCTTGCAAAGATTATAAATGAAAGGAGATAAGACCAGGCCTT
>MU224432.1:1609778-1635187 GCA_018584345.1 Thuja plicata | reverse complement strand
GATAGAGATGATGAAGAGAGGAAACAGGTGAAACTGAGATTATTTTGCAGTGCCACAGTTGTAAGTATTACTGTAAAGTTTGATATAATCTTTGTAATGGGAAATAGATAGATTTTTGCACCAGCCTTTTATTGGTCTAATGGAATTTCAGAACCCAAACAATACAGGCTGAAAAGTCCGAATATTGTATAACTCTTAAGTGTAAAAAAAACTGTGCTTCTTGAGCTACAGGCAATTGCTTCTTGAGCTACAGGCAATTATATGACTCTTATTGCATTAGATGCTATGCAAACACCCTTACAATGCTTCTGAAATTTGCTTCTATTTACTGGTTTTCTTTGTATACCTTTGTACAAAGTGTGTCACCAAACATACATTGAGAACATGTGTGTCGAGGACCAATTTGCTTTTACTTCCTCAAGTTCAAGTTCTTGAAGAATCCCACAATCTTTGTAATACAAGCTTTAGGACACTTTGAGATTATCTTAGTAAAGTATCCCATTAATTTGTCATGCATCATACTTAAACCAGGTCATGTATTAATGTATGTAATGCCGTCTATTGGGCAGCATTAACAAACCCCCAAAATGAATTTTTGACATTGATACATATGAATTGTTAAGAAAAAAAACATTTCATTAATAAGCAATGAATAACTTGAACAAGAAATGTATGACCTGCTTACTGTAATCAATACAAGAGCCAAACCAGGCCAAACTATCCTTGAAAAATCGAGGGCTTTCCCATTACATCAGTACTGGTTAACCTTGCTCCATAACCAAAATCAAAATTTGTACTAATATTTCTGAAACAGTTACAGGCATTAAGTTCAAAAACAAAAGATATTGTACAATTTCAGGCCTCCTGCCCTAAAGCTGGAAAAAAATCTCCATCTCTCCATCAAAGGAAATCTGGGTGTAAAATTGATCATATAATTCAAGCCTCTGTTTAGTTCCTTCTCTCTGTCACACACACATTAACCAGATGCCTCATAAATAACTAATACACATCAGACCAGTAAACTGAATCAGACACAGGAAAAGTGGCTTCTATCTTCTCTTTAATTATGATCACAGCATTTTATTCACTGGCATATCGTCTGCTACAATATTTCTCTATCTCCTCAGCACTTCTACCTGGAATTCGCCCAGCTATCAAAGCCCACCTGTTTCCATATCCAATAAGATTAGTAAGACAATTAATCCATTTTAGGGTTTTTTTGTACCCATTGAGCCCATAATTTAAAAAACATAAAGGATCCCAAAAGTACCTCTGGCCAAGTAGATTGTACAGCCTGGTTATAAGATCCTCTTCATCCTCTGAAAAATCCACCCTGCTGTCTGCATTGGTCTCTTCTGCATCCACTTCATTTTGTCAGCAGGTGTATTCATGTGCTATCTATTCAATTTTTATAACTTAAGGAGCCACATCATATTTGCGTGTCATGAAAAGAATAAAATAACCCAAAGCAACATATTTTGGGATTTAGAAAGAGCCACTGAATGCATATGAATTCATTCACTATCTATGCTTGAGACTCCACAGTTTTTTCAACGAGATAAGTATATGCAAAGCACTCTTTGACCAATCCCTTCCAAATTTCTGGCATCATGATCCAAATTCCATAGCAGGGCATGCTTTTCAGTCACTTAATGAACAAAAAAAACCCAAAAAATGGATGATTTTACAGATTTGGGGGGACTAGGGATTTGACTGCATTTGACAAGGACTGACTCTCTGAAACAGAATGCATATCAAGGCAATTAATATCCGTACCCCATGAATCCAACTCTGTCATAAATCTATCAAAACCAAGTTTTAATCCAAATTCGGATACCCACATCCTAATTCCACACCAGGACATGCGTTGAAAACATCGCATAAACAAAACATCCCAAAAAAAACATCCTAATTCCATATCAGCACATGCATTCAGGCCATTGCATAAACAAAATACCCCCAAAGAAACAAGAATTCAACATATACTTCTATTTCCTAAGCATCCTTGAAATTGAATGCCCGAGTTTAAGGACAACTATTTACCTTGAGAGCTCACTGAAATATTGTCCTCTGATGAGGAACGATCGATGTCACTCATGACGCTGTTGAATCCCTAAAGAATTAGGTTGGGGTTTCTATTCAGAACAATTACCCAATATTCAGAACAACTACCCAATTTGGGAAATGGAGAAGGCGGTCACTCTGAACAAGAAAGAATGGGTTTGTTGTGGTTTGTTGATGGAGTATTTTGCATTGCTACTTGATTATAAGTAGGTAAGGTACGGAGCCCAATGTAGTTATAGGAATATCATTGAATTTGTGACGTTAAGAAAGACAAGTTAGGAGGAAGGAAGGAATGGTAGTTGTGGTTTGAGTGGTAGTTAAGCGATGACATTCAAAGGTCGATCAGATGGTATTGTTTTGTGGTGGGTCCAATACCAATATACCTAGTAAAACATACTCAGCCCCACATGTTTTCTGCTACAAAATCAGATCTTCCACTACTCTATCTCATGGTTTCTACATTTTCCACGTCAGCAAACTGATATGTCTATTTTCCATTTTAAACTCGTTTAAAAGTTCCTCCTACTTTACTCAGTATAGATAATTTTGTTTGGTATCAACAACCTATTAGGATATTATATTTTTCTAAAGAATACCACCTCTCCTCCATTACATCTTTTTGTAAGTGCCAAGTATTTATAGTCTTTTCATTTTTGTAATCTCTTCTTCTTCTTCTTTATAAGGTTTAGGAACATTTTTTTTGGTCAAAGGGTAATTAGTTTATTGGCAAAGTTTGTGTTGTAGATACTTAGATGGTGTTGAGTTCAAATCTTCTATAATACAAAAGAAAAAAGAAAAAATGATTTAGGATTTCTATTGATCATCTGTGATGTTAATGTTAAGATGTCAATTTAAAAAAGAAACTATAATACTTGAGATTTAAATTTGATAGTTGTATTTAAGGAATTTTGGTATTAACTTTTTGGTAAAGATAATACAATGTGAAAGGGGAGATTTTTAGATAGACCGTTAAAAGATTATATGAAATTATAGTTGAACATATATGTGATCTTTGATATAATATCTTGCAATAGTTATCTATTCAAAATGGTCTTTCAAATGTTTAGACCTTTTTAGTACCTCAAGGAGAGTTGTTCTATTATAACACACTAATAAACTTACTAAAAAAAATATTTGTCTTGAGTAATTAAACATAAGGTGCTCTACACAATATTGTAATATTGTGTACCTCAATATCAACAACTATAACCTCGAGCTATATTTCATGTTGCTCTCATTTGAGAGCATCTACAAACATGAGTGACTCAACGCAACTATATAAGATCATGTGTATCCATACATTAAATTTTTAATCTCTTTGTGTGGACCCCATCAAAGAGCTTTGTAATACCCCTCTAACCCTAATATGTCTTCGGTAATGTTGTAGGCACCTTTGTGCTTCTTTTGTCGATGTAGATATGAATTTGTTTGAGGTGCTTGTCTAATCCATCCCGACCTAACCATAACTTAGTGATGACAATGATAAACTTATCGATGCTTTTACTTACTGTAATCATCTCTACTTATGCATTGATGATAGTTTAAGGACCTTGATGTTATGTGGCCACCTGATAGATCTATATGTTTACTATGGGAGGAACTCCTTATCAATAATTAGTGATTATGATACTTGATGCTTAAGTCTTAATTAATATCTGAATGTTATTTAGTATGATTTCAAGCTCTCCTTAATGATTAGGTTCTTTATATTTTATGATTTTGATTTACATTTATTGTTCAACTATGATTACATGTATGATCATGATTACATATTTAATTACTGATTTTGATTAAAGGACTAACCCAAATCATGATAGATTATATCATGGATATGATCTAACCCTTATTTTGTATTTGATTAATAATGTCTTGTATTTTGGGTGCTTACATATGTGTTTGTATGGCTAGGGGCGAAGTCATAGTTACTCACCTAGTGAGGTCCACACGATTTATCGACCCCTATCATTGTTTGCACCATCTTCCATATATATATGCACATGTATACTCGCTTTGTGATGCAGACATGTAGGTATTGTACATCGACTTCACTGGCTCCACAGGTCTGAGTGTGCCCTCAAAATCCTTGATGGTTGTTGTTGTTGTGGAGGTAGTACCAAGGTTCTTGCAAGATATCCTAACCTTTGTCCTTTTCTTTATGATCCTTCACACCTGGGTTGGGTTCTCTCGATGGTTTAGTCCTGAGTATGTTGATCTTGGCTTGATGATATTATGTTTTGTGGTTGTGTTAGCTTTGTTGTTTTAAGTTGGCTTTTCTTTCCTTTCTTGGAACAATTGATCTTTATGACTTGTTTATGAATTGCAAGTATGTGATTTTTGATCCTTTTATGTCTAGGATTGGATTTGATGTTTTCATACGATTAAAAAATAGAAGTGTCATTTAGTGCTCTTTGTATGAGTAAATAATCTAAATGCAATATTAAAATACTTTGGAAATAATGCACTATGTAAATTGGTAATTCCCGTGAACTGCTTCCAAACTATACAAATGTAAGGAAATATTTTGTATGGAGGAGGGAGGAGGAATGGAAGAGAATTAATGGGAGAGTGTTGAATCTTGGAAGAGAGAGATCAATCCGTGGAATAGGTAATTCTTAGAGAGGAGACTTAGAAATTATTTTGTCATTTTTGTAAGAATTTTGGCCATTTTTTTGAGAGTGTGTGATCTTGGTAGAGTTTGATGTTTGAATTGTTGGAAAGCTTGGAAGATTGGAGTCTCTGGAAGGAGAAATCTTGCTGGAGTATAAAGGAGTCATCATCAAGGATTCTCTGTAGGAATCCAGATAGGATCTATGCTTGAAGGATATCCCCTTGCTTGCTTTGTCTGAAATATTAATTAGTGTTATTGTTTATTCATATAAGTGATGTGTGTGTGTGTGTGTGTGATATGTGTGACTTCAAATGGATTTGTAGGCATGATAAAAAAATTTAGAATATATATATATATATATATATATATATATATATATATATATATATATATTGTTTTGGAAAAACTCTTTGAAAGAATGAAGTTTTGTGTGTGAACATTTGATGGAAAAGTTGTGATTTCTCTCCATGTTTTCTCAGTGTTCTGGTATTTCATTGTAGAATCCTTTGTTTAATGTTGGGAGAAGATTTTTAATGTTTCATACCTCTAATTTGATTCATTGGAGCCCTTAGGAATTTTTTCATGATTCATTTGATTGATATATCATTTTTATTTCCTACATTTTGTTAAGTACCCGTGTTTGTTCCTAGAGAAAATTCCAGATAGATCTTGGGGTTGGAGTAGGTTTGATGGGTGTTCTAGAAGGGAAATGATGAGATCTCAACTGGGTCTTCCTCAGATTATGCTTCCAATGCCCCCATTTTTCCTAGTTCATCCCGCAAGTGAAGTCTTGGATGTTTATGCTTATTTCTTCCCAGGTCTGACCATCTCCATAGTTACAACAACCAAATACGCAAAATTCATGACCAAATGCGTATATTAAGTCACCAAATATTCAGAAGTTCATGCCAATTGCGCAAAGCAGATAACCAAGTGCCAAAATCACCTATTAGGTCATTTTTAGGGTTACATCGATGTTTCAGGTTCCCAATTTTGACCAGAGGCTGATCTAACCATATATTTGACTCATTTGATCTAAAATGGCTTTTATTATGTTTTTTTTGGTATGGTGCATTTAGATGCCTCTTTAAGTGTTTTGGTGCATTTTCAGTGTCAAATTAGGGTTTAGGGTTGTCATGTGGAGTAGGGACAATGTATACTTTCCTAAACTTAATCTATTATTGATTTTGCAATGATGTAACTTCCTACTTGTTATATTATGGATTCTTATGTGTTTTGATGCTTTTTGCGGGTTAGGAAACCTAAGAACACTAGGTGAGTGTCTCACAATGAGGGGTCGGGGCCCTAAGTGACTACTAAGGAAAATCCACTGTTGATTTATCCTAATCAAGTGATAACATTAATAAAACTTAATGGGATGGGGAGATTCACACCTAAATAAGATAAATTGATTCCTTGCCCATTCCACTAGTGCTAGTACAGACTAAGGATGGGAGTGGGAGAAGGTGCCTTTATGATGGCACAATCAATCAACCTTGTCTCCATGAAAGGTGTTCAGTTATGCATGTTCCTACTTGGTGGTCAGGAATGATAGTACCAGGATAAACCCAAGGGGTGAGGGATATGTGATGGCACTCGCTTGGATTTTAGCTTAGAGTCCCTACCAATGTGATCATGCCTTTGGTGGTCCTTGTGGTCTTTTGTGTGTGTTGTTATGGAATATTTTTGGGAGAGTCTTGACCATGTTTGGCGTATCCTAGTTAATTCATATTGCATAAACCTTGGTTTCTATCTCCTAGCACGGCGGAGTGAACCTTCTTGGATTCACATGGTTAGGTGGATAATCTTTATTATATCGAGGTATTGTTCGTGGTCTCATGGATGATCCTTGTTTATGTCCCTTTCCAGATTAATAGTTGAAGGATTTATATTGTATCATGTATCTCGTTGAGATTTAATTAATGTAAATGTATTTGTGTAATATCCTAAAAGGATACATTTTTATATGATGTAATTATGTAAACTTATTCAAAGGAATGTAATGGGGAATGGGTAGTTCTAGGTGAAATGAAAGGGAAAGATTATTCTCTAATTTGTATATGTTATAAGCATTAAATGAAGTAGATTATGTTATTTGTTTATAATTCTTTATTCTCTTATTTGACCCTTCTATAAAGGAAATGAACTTACGTATAGAGAATAATTTATACTACTTTCTCATGTTTTATGAATGTAGACCTAAATTATGTTGATTTATTGGTAAATGTTCAAAGAAGAGTATTCTGAAATAGTTGATCAATAAATGAATTTGGGAAAAAATGATTGTTTATGTTTTCAATGAAGTAAAATGGTAATTTGACTAGTGACTTTAGATAAATGATAGCATTATAAGAAGGAAGGGTTAGTAAATGGTAGGATAGTAATGGAATTTGTAACTAATGGATATCTATGAACTGTTAGTGTTAAGGAATGATTGCGTATGATAGGAAACAAGCAAATGTTCTCTTTGATTCAATGTGAAATGAGATAGTAAACTTAGTATATCGATTAGTTACCAAAGATGGTTAACTTATATGGAAAAAAATGTACTAGGAACACTTATTTGGTGCATTAAAATGAACCTAGAGTAATGAAATTACATAGTATAGTTTATTCTTTAATGAATATTTAACTACACCCTAATGTTTAAATGAGACTGATATAAAGGATTGATTTGTAGATGTATATGATTTCAAAGATTGTCTATGAAGTAATGACTTGAGTTGGTAAATCAAATATTGATGATAAGTGATTGAGTTATCTTCAATGAGATAGGACACATATCTTGGTGCATTATAAAGAATGTAAAGCTTATAATTCAATGTGTAACTCTTGAAGGTGAATAGGTTAATCCATGTTGCTTAAGTAGCGACGATAGGGAACCTGTGAGGACTTAGGTTTGTTATTAATCTTGCCTTCAAGTTTTGTAAACAAGTGATTATCTATGTAATAGAGTTGATGCATATCTTATTAGTTAACTTAAAAAAAATTACTAACATCTTTTAGTAGTTAGTTGGCTTGTCCTCTCGAGTTCCCCAGCGGGGCGTTACATCTGGTATCAAAGCCCTAGGTTTCTACACTGGGAACTCTAGGACTCGTATCTCACCTATGCATAACATTTAGTGATTATTTCCTTTTGATGTCATATTTATGTTAGTAAACTTGAATCCTAGAAATGAATGCTATGATCTTTGTACTTGTGCTACATTGTTTTACAAGAATACAAATGTTCTTCTTTGATTGAGTTATCTTGTATCAATTACCTATGTTTTTGTAGTATGGGAAATGAATATATTTTTGTAATGGTAATGTCGTGATAAGGAATTTGTGATACTTGTGAGTCATCTTCTTGTTGTTGAAAGTACTCGTATTCCTAGAAAAGTCATATGTTGTTTTATATCTTAATTGGGGTAGTGGATAACTTTATCTCCTGATCTTACCTATAATATATCCTATTGTCGTAAATGCTTGTTAAAATGATTTCCAAGTTAGCTTAATTGATTTGAAGTGTTGTGTATTCTATTTTCTTAAATAATGCTAAATTGACTTCATGATTTGTTCTGCCTAACTAATTATCTTATCAAAGTGCCTTTATAAGTTAGAATTGATTTTTTTTGCATCTCCAATATGAAGTAAGACATGGTTGTGGTAGTACTCACTTTTATTCTTATAGGAATAGAATGATCATAGTTGAATTGCATGGTTAATGAAGTATGCTTTATGGAATTTGTACCTAGGTAAGAAGTGAAAATTTGGTATCATGTCTCTGTTAAAATTTGAAAATGATTCTTTCTCTTACTCTTGACAAAAAGATGAAAAAGAAGTGATAAAATAAATCATTGTGTGGAAGGATAAATTAGGACCTTACATGAGTGAATAAGGTTGAGATTTGTAAATTAGGCCATCTTTGTAATAGATATGGTTGATAATAGTAATTTGAAATATCTCTCTCTTCTCCCTCTCTTGTGACTTCTTTAAGTAGGAAATTGAAAAGCAAAGAACAAATTACTGTTGTAAAGCAAGTGTGTTTCTCTATTTCTCCTCCCTTATTAGGAATAAGTTTTAAGGACTAAAATTGCTTAGGAAAAAGTAGTATGTCATTAATATCTTAGGTAAAATGTCTTAGTGCTTAATTAGAACAAACTTGGGTAAAAGACCTATGTCCCCAAGTATTTTATCATAAATAGGCTATATAATTCATATTTGTGTTTAGACAAGTATTTTATTCCTATTTTTGTAAAATTTATATCCTTTTTGCATGTCATTTTAGATGGAAAAAAAGTTAAGCCATTATAATCAAGCAAGTCTAGGGAAGAGTATGTATGATGTTGACTAAATATTTTATAAAAGGGGTGTAAAAGAAAGGAAATAGATTATTGATACTAACGATTGAAGCTTGTATCATTAAATATACATCTTGCTAGTGACTGGTTAGGATCCTAGATGAGTATTATGGAGATGAATTCATGCTTGATGTTTTATATATATTGGGATCAACACCTTGGTAGTCTGAAATCAACAATATTAATTGGTTGATTGACTATGAATGTGTTGGAAATGAGTTGAGTAACTGAGAGGGGAGGGGTGAATCAGTTACCACAAAAACAAATCCAAGTCCCTTAGATGTCTTAATCAAACTTATCACTCTACTCGGCTATTAAAAGATATTCTGTTGTAACTCGGTTAAAAAAGCAATCTTAAGATATTAAATGTGATTAACCTTTAGTGATTAAGTGCAGAAACATAAAGCATAAAACAAATAACAGGTACACAGATGACACCAAGATTTAACATGGAAACCCAATTTGGGAAAACCACCAATTACAACTAGTTATTATTTTTCACTCTTTTGAAGTGAGCCCTGTTAGGAGCCAACCCTGTTAAAGGTTACAAAACACACTATTAGGTGTGACCCTATTAGAGGATTTAATCACCTTGTTAGGAGTGGCCTTATTAGAGGTCTTCAAACACTTCAATGTAGAAATGCCACCTTGTGAGAGGACTTATGAAAGACTGTTAAGTCTACTCTGTCAAGAGATTTGGATCACTACTACAATTGTTAGAGAGTAATAATGAGTTGACCTGATTGAAGAAGCTACTAACTTTGTAGATTCAGATCTCTATTCTGGCTTAAAATAGATTCTCACTAATCAAATATTCTTTTGCATCTCGGTCTGGATATTTTATCCTTAATCAGAATTCCTTCTTACTTCGCCTTCACTCTTCATATAAAAAACTCTACCTAGATGTTCAATCCAAACTTGACCTTGTATATATATGATAACCTTGTCAATTTGGCTTGAATATCCTTCCAAATAAACAATAAAACTCGAATCTGTTGGTTGCAATTAACCAATTAAACATAAAGTGTAAATTGCTGTCAGTCGGCTGATAGTAAATGCATAACTCAGTTGACACTGCAATCCTTCAATGCCAGACTGTTACTCGGCTGAAACTAAACTTACTATATTGCCCGAGTGAACTCAGTTAGTACTACAAATCACCTGGATGATACTGGAGTCTTCTTCAATGCCTGAGAGAGCTCGACATACACTGATTGTGCTTGGTTGGGTTTAGACATTTGTGTAACATCAATGAAAATACACAATTGAATAATTGTCTTCAACAATCTCTCTCTTTGGCATTGATGGCAACACAACATGTCATTATACAAAGAATTTTAGAGAAACAGAAACAAGAATAAAATTTATAATGTCCTTAGCTTCATTTTGATTCTCATCTAGAAAACTCCCACTGTCTTCACAGTCACTAATATACAGATTTATCCTTCTTACATAAATCTTTATTTCTAATAAAATTTATCCCTCTAATATACTGATTTCTTTGGCATGACATCAATAATGTATCCCTCTTTGACATCCAATGCCAAAGACTCCATCCAATGAAGTTGTAATGTCCTGATGTACTGATTCATATGCAATAATCTCTGACAATCTGCATCAACTTGTTAGATCTTCACTATAGCTCGTTTGATGCATCACTAATCTGTGCTTTAGTGAGCCTCAATTAGGGGAATCACCCCTAGCTTTCCTCTAAGATACAAGAATGCATCCTTAGGTAAAGTTTTTGTGAATATGTCTGCAATTTGTTCTTTAGTATTCACATATTCCAACCTTACTTCCTTGTCCTGAACCAATTCTCTTAATAAATGATACTTTATTGCAATATGCTTAGTCTTAGTATGTATCACAGGGTTATTTGAAATGTTAATAGCCCTAGTGTTGTCACAGTAGATAATAACTAGTTCTTTGATTTCCTCATTCATACCTGACAACAACTATTTGAACCATATGATATTTGAACAATTCACTACTGTAGCAACATACTTTGCCTTTGCTATAGACTGAGAGATGCAATTTTATTTCTTGCTAGTCCAAGAGACTAACCTCTTTACAAGAAATAATTCTCCACCACTGGTGCTATTTCTGTCATCAACACTTCCTGCCCAATCAACATCAGTAAAATTATTCAAATCAAAGTTTCCTCCTTTCTTATACCATAATCCATAATCTTCAGTGCCCTTAAGATATCTCAGAATCCTTTTGATAGTCATCAAGTGATTCTCTCTAGGATTAGCCGAAAACCTTACAACAATGCCAATTGCTAATGCAATATCAGGCCTAGTGTGAACAACATATTGAAGTTTACCAATCATGGATATGTAGGTAGTTTGATTTACCTCCTTTGAATCATCATCCTTAAACAACTTATGTCCAGTGGACATAGGTGTCCCAACTAGTCTGGAATCTTCCATTCCAAATTTCTTGAGTATCTCTTTGATGTATTTATACTGAGTAATGTAGATACCATCCTTCATCTAATGAACTTGTAAACCAACAAAGAATTTCATTTCTCCAAACATAGACATCTCAAATTCCTTTCTCATTGCTTCAGAGAATGCTTTGCATAAATCATCATGTCCAGTGAATAGTGTATCATCAACAAATATCTCTACTAATTGTATCTTGTTCTGAGGTCCTTCTTTGATGTACAAGCTACCATTATCATTAGTTCTCTAAATCCAATACTTACCACATAACCATGCAGTCTTTCATACCAAGCTCTAGGAGCTTGCTACAGTCCATACAAAGCTTTGTACAATTTTCAAACCATATTCCTTTTGTTAGGATCAACAAAACTTTCAAGTTTCTCAATATAGACTTCCTCTTCCCATAATTCCATTCAAGAATGCATATTTTACATCCATTTGGTATACCTTGAATCCTTTATGTGTTGCATATTCCAGAAGAGTTCTGACTCCTTCAAATCTTGCAACAAGAGAACAAGTTTCTCCATGTAATCAATACCCTCTTTTTGAGCATATCCTTTACACACTAATCTTTCCTTGTTTCTAGAAACTTTACCTTTTTCATTCAACTTGTTACTAAAAAATCACTTTTTACCAATCACATTCTTGTTTTTTGGTCTAGGCACAAGAGTCCAGGTCTTGTTCTTTTCTATCTGCTCAATCTCTTCATTCATGGCTTCTATCCAACTTTCATCATTCAAAGCATCTTTAATGGATCTAGGTTCAATTTCGCTAAGCAAACATGTAACTTTTAAGTTTTTTCCTTGTCATTATACCTTATGTCTGATCTCCAATTATTTGTTCAGGTGCATGATGCCTTCTGACATATTTGGCAAGTACAAGTTCCTTCTTCTTTGATTCTGGGCTTGCTCCACTTGGTTCACTATGCTCAAACATTTTGTTCTTCTCTTCTAACTGAGACTCAGTTGCCTCTATTTGAGACTCAGTTTCCTCTGTCTGAGATTTGGTTCCCTTTATCTGAGATTCGGTTTCCTCTGTCTGTGACTCAGTTGCAACTGTTAGAAGCTCAGGTTGCACAAGTTGTAATAAAGTTTGTGCTGATGAATTTAGTGGTTGGCATGGTTGTTGTCCAATCACCATTTCTTGTGTCTTAGGTATAGTATCAGGTTCATAATGCACAAAGTTTGTGTATTCCTCAGGCTCTTTACTGCTATGTTCTTCACTTCTCTCTACAAACTCATCAATATTTACATGTACACTTTCTATGACTTTATGAGTAGCAAGATTCAAACATTTATATGCTTTGCTTTTACAAGAGTAGCCTAGGAATATGCCTGCATCCCCTTTTACATCAAATTTTCCATTTCTTTCCTCCTTCAAGATGTAACATTTACTTCCAAATACTTTGAAATAATGAACATTAGGTTTATAGCCATACCATAATTCAAAGGGTGTATGATCAGTACCTTTCTTTAGTTGAACTTTGTTCAAGGTGTGAACTGCAGTGCTGATAGCTTCCTTCCATTGTTTGGTTGCAACATTCTTTTCAATCATCAAGGTCCTTGCACAATCCATAATAGATATGTTTCTTCTTTCTGCTAATCCATTTTTGTGTGGTGTACCAGGGGAAGATACTTGTCTCTTGATTCCTCTTTCATTACATAATTCATCAAACTCATTAGAAATGAATTCACCTCCTCTATCAGATCTTAGGCACTTTATTTTCTTTCATGTTTCCTTTTCATTTTGAGTTTCTATCCATCTTACCAAGGCTTAATTTAGCTTTGAATGCAGATTCAATTGCTAGGATTAGGAGAATAATTGTCAAAATTGTCCAACTCAAAAGTTTTTAGCATTCCAACCAATGCATCTAGAGTTATATCATTACTACACCTCATCTCTTGAATAACTGAGACTCTAATTGCATAGATAGGAAGTAAAGTTCTCAATACCTTACTAACCACTATTTTGTCTTCAATCTTTCCACCAACAGCTTTGATGGCACTGACACTTTTCTTGATTCTTTCACTGTATTTTGTAATGTCTTCTCCTTCTTTCATTTTCATCTGATCAAACTGACCTCTGAGACTCTCTTCTTTGGATCTCTTTACATTGTCATCTACTCCATGGATTTCATGCAGTTTCTTCCACATATCATAGGTAGTAGGGTAGTCCTTGACTTCATCAAATTCCAAATAGCTGAGTGAAGAAGCTATATCAATCATCATTATGTTATGATTCTTCATGTCCACCATCTAATCCATAGGCATAGGTCTAGGTGTTTCCACATACTTGTGGTCCAAGAATTGCAAACTAGTATCTCCAATAGTAGATAGATGTAACCTCATCAACTCTTGCCATGTAGGAAAGTTGTCTTTGTTAAGCTTGGGGATCTCCCTTCTGTAAGACATCTTTGATCTTTAGCTTAGGTCTTGAAACCTTCCCTGAAAGAACCATATGCTCTAATACCAATTGTTAGAAATGAGTTAAGTAACCGAGAGGGGAGGGGTGACTCAGTTACCATAAAAATAAATCCAAGTCCCTTAGATGTCTTAATCAAACTTATCACTTTGCTCGGTTAATAAAAGATATTATGTTGTAACTCGGTTAACAAAGCAATCTTAAGATATTAAATGTGATTAACCTTTAGTGATTAAGTGCAGAAACATAAAGCATAAAGCAAATAACAGGTACATAGATGACACCAATATTTAACGTGGAAACCCAATTTGGGAAAACCACCAATTGCAACTAGTTACTATTTTTCACTCTTCTGAAGTGAGCCCTATTAGGAGCCAACCCTGTTAAAGGTTACAAAACACATTTTTAGGTGTGACCATGTTAGAGGATTTAATCACCCTATTAGGAGTGGCCTTGTTAGAGGTCTTCAAACACTTCAATGTAGAAATGTCACCTTGTGAGAGGATTTATGAAAGACTGTTAAGTCTACTCTGTCAAGAGATTTGGATCACTACTACAATTGTTAGAGAGTAACAATGAGTTGAACTGATTGAAGAAGCAACTGAATTTGCAAATTCAGATCTATGTTTTAGCTTAAATTGGATCCTCACTGATCAAATATTCTTTTGCAGCTCAGTTTGGATATTCTATCCTTAATCAGAATTCCTTCTTACTTCGCCTTCACTCTTCAAATAAAAAAATATACCTACGTGTTCAATCCAAACTTGACCTTGTATATATATGATAACCTTTGTAAAGTTGGCTTGAATATCCTTCCAAATAAACAATAAAACTTAAATCTATTGGCTGCAATTAACCAATTAAACATAAAGTGTAAACTTCTTTCAGTTGACTGACACTAAATGCATAACTTGGTTGACACTGTAATCCTTTGATGCCTGACCATTACTCGGCTGAAACTAAACTTACAGTATTGCCCGAGTGAACTCAGTTAGTATTGCAAATCACTTGGTTGATATTGGAGTCGTCTTTAATTCCTGAGAGAGCTTGACATACATTGACTGTGCTCGGTTGGGTTTATACATTTGTGTAACATCACTACATTTGTGTAACATCAATGACAATACACAATTGAATGATTATCTTCAACTAAATGGTATATAGGAATGAGGAGTTTTCTAGGGTAAATACGTGTTAGAAGAATATTGATATGTATGTTACTCGATCTTCTACTTGGATATGATGTTTTCTCAACCAGATCACTTAATATTTTAATGTGTATGAGGTTAATTGCTAGGAATTAAAGTTTTTGAATAAGGAAAAAATAGGTTTTGAAGGGGCCTCGAAACCCTTTACAAGAAACAACTAAAGATAGGAAATATTAAGGACAACTAGAAAAAACATGCTAGCAGAGACAAAAGGACAGCAACCAACAAAACACTAAAAAACCAACAACCACCCAACAGACAAGAGCCAAACAAATAGAAATAGCAAAAATAGGAAATCAAGAGAAAGCAGCCCTAGGCCAAGTTGTTCAGAGTGTGAGCCACCTCTTCTTTGATCTAAGACATCTTGAGAGCCACCTTCTTCTGATCTTCAATATCTGGGGGAAGAGTGACAACCTATTTCTTTGTGTTGGCTCTGGTTCTCATCCCAGGCCTAGAGACCTCCATTGCCAACACCTCCTTTTCACTATCCACATTAGTTGAATCCATCTCAATATATATATATTTTCCACTCTCGCGACTAGAGCTCTCATATTCTCTGAGGTAGTCTTAATTATCTTTAGGGTATGCTCTAGAATCTCTTTAAGGGTGTCCTTAGTATTTTTCCACCCTAGTAGTGAGACCATCCAACTTTCCCTCCAAGACCCTTCTTTCATTACCCTCAGCATCCAAAAAATCCAACATTAATTTATTCTCCTCAGGCGACCAGAGAGATGAAGACCCCACATCTTGTATCCCGCTCAAGGTCTCCACCTTCTACTATATTTCCTCAAACTTAGCTGACAGAGCCTTATATTTAATATTGGGACTTTTAGTCTTGTGAAAGAACCATATTTAGACCCAAAAGGAGTATAGAGCATGATCCTTAGCCATTTGGAGAATCCCAAAGGGGGGCTCTTTCCGATCATGGAACTCATCTAACCACAAGTCAGAAGACACCGCTTTAGGCATGTTATTCTTGCCATCTTCTTCCTCAAAATCCGGAGGAGAAACATGAACATCGTGAATCACCGTTCTGGTAAAATAATATATAAGAGGGATTTTGGGTATTCTCCCCTTTCCCTTCTTGGAACTACCAGAAACATTCACAAGGGAAATAGCTGAGGGACTGGGTACTTTAAATTTTACCACTGCTTGACTGCCTTTACAAATGCCACTCAGGACAACAACACTTTTATTCTTAACAATAAACCTATTGGCACTAATCCCCACTACATCCTTACCAACCAATCTACCATCATCCGATGACATGGAAATGGGAGGGCCAACATAAAGGGTCCCCTTATCCTGGCATTAGATAGGAGGAGAGAGTTCTACATCTTCACTATCATCAATATGGTTACCCTCATCACCATGAAATCCTATCTTTTTGGGCTTTGGCTTGGCCTTGGCCGAGAGTTTTGACTCTGGAGGAGAAATCCCTACATCACTGTCCTTAGTATGATCTCCCTCGTCGCCTTGATACACCAGATTTTTAGGCATCGACTTCTTACTTGCCGATAATTTTGGCTTCCCTGTCTTTGGGGTATAAATTTCTTCCTCATAATAAGACTCAAATTCCTTCTCAGACCCACTAGCATTAGGATTATCCTCTTTGACTGACTTAACAAGCTGAAGACTTGGAGTTTTAGAGGCCTTAGCCCTCAAATACTCATATAAGACCAAATTAACCCATGATGAACAATAAATTTTCTATGGTTCTTCTTGTAGTTATAAATACTTGAATTAAGAGAGGAATACAGAAAATAAGGAAACAAAATCAAATTCTTATACCTAAAATCGTTCAAGAACACAAAATGATAGTTATGCATGCTAGTAAATCTCCCATCCATCATGAAATTTTTTATAATCACTTGGGTCATCCTCATCCAGAAAGGCTTTAATTACTTAGGGTCAAAGTAAGAATTGTTACCTTTCACAAGGGGCTTCCCTTTCCTCCTCTATTTTAGATAAATTTTGCAGATCCTGGTTAGATATTCTCGTGTCATTGAAAAAATTCAAAACTTTTGTAGACATACCCATAAATTCAACCACCAAATCTCATATATAACAAACTTCTTGCCTTGCAGAGTGATGCCCCCATTTTCCCAGTTATCAACAAAGAGATGGGTGACCTTTCTGTCATAACCATGAAACTTATCCAGAGAAGGAGAAAGGCCTCCCTTTGTGATCTTCTTCCAGCCTTCCTCATCTCTTCTCCAATGCTCATAGGTTGCTAGCTCGAAGTGGTTAAGGTCTCCTCCCATGATAGAAATATCAAAGAAAACTGATTGAAACAAAAGACAAATGAAGAGTAGAACGAGATTAAAACAAATATTACTCCTCTTCAACACCCAAAAAGCATGGGAAATTAAATTAGCAATAATGAAGGGAAGGGAAAATATATCACCATCCTTACTACTAATTACAAGGGAAGGAGATGTCATTTCCATCATTATATTGTACTTTCACAATCCTGGTGCTGATACGGTCGAGGACTAAAAGGCTTTTTATGTCATTATTTAAATCACCTTCCCCTTCCCATTTTAAAACATCATTAGATCTAACACCGATGTTGGCGAGACCACTTGACACCTTATTAGATTCTCTATATGAGTGGAAAATATAATTTTTTAAAAGATTTTAAGATTATTTCTTTAGAATCTGTTGGTACTCCTAAATTTGGAACAAATTTGGAGTGACCATGTTAAAATTTTCAGTTAAGCAAGGTGAGTCCCCTTGAAAATTTTGTGTGAGAAGGCTCAATTAGAATGATTGAAAAAGATGCCTGAATGATTTTCATGAGGTACGGATTGGGAAAAGGCTTCAATGCCTTTCATTTGATATATGCAGTGGGTCCCAGCTCCTGAATTCCAATTCTGACATGTTTATGGAGTAGTCATTTTGAGGGGGTCACCTAAATCTGCATGTTGCTTAAGTGTCAAATTGCTGTCCGGAGCCTACTTTGCTTCTGAATTCTTTCCACCCTATTGAGTTTCATATTTTTCCACTTTGGGAATGTTTAACATGCATATAAGAGAGCTTATGTTTTAAATCTTAGGTCATTATCAATCCATTTGATAGGTTTTCATACTTCCCAGAGTTGGTTGTTCAAGAACTGTTTGCATTTTTGTTCTGCCTAGAAATCTGAATAGCCCATTTTGACAGATTATAACTTTTGACCAGTTGATTCAATTGATAAATTTCTATTTGTACTGTGTTCCAGTGGTCACACACTCCAATATTTCCAATTTGTAGATCTTTATGAAATCAGATGACAAGTTTTCTGGAACCATTCCATTTGTGAATAATTCTGATTTCCTGTGTTTTCAAATTCAGAATTGCTAAGTTGTCCACTTTGAGGTCTTGAAAGTCTATACCCGGGTGAAAATTTTGGATAATTGAGTTGTGCCTCGTATTGAAAACATAGAAGTGTACTCACCTGAGGATTTACAGATTCCTACCAATCCATTTGTCCACTTTTCCAGAGCTTTTCCATTTTTGATTTATTAAGGTGTCGCCGAAAATGCAGAATTCATAATTAAGTGGCATACTTTGTGGTTTCCTTATTTTCACCCGGTTCAAGGTCAGACATTATTGAATGTGGATTTGCATTGTATACCTAGGAATGAACTCCTTTGAAGATTTCCAAACTTTGAGCAATCCAGTAGATCACTTTTCTTTGCCGATTCCAAACCCAATTTCTACATATCTGTTGTGCTTTGGTTCAGAAAGTGTTTAGGGTGCTATCTTTGCGGATTGGTATCAGTTGAATAATTTGTTTTCAGAATAAGTTAACTGAGGATTCATGTTCTACATATGACATTCAATCAGGCTCCAGAGGTTAATTTTCTAAAAGATCTTTTTGATGACCCTATGAGTCCAGTTTCGGAGGCAGTTTGTTCAGTTTGTAGTGCGGAAAAGAGTTAAGCTTTTAGAATGACCATTTTGCATAAGTGATATCTTTCTATCTGAAATATATTTTTAGGGTTCGATTGTGGGAACATCCTCATTGCATATGAATGTACTATTGGACCTAATGGTGAAATTTCAGAGCTTGTTTCAATGATTTTGCAGTTGTCAATCTGAAGGGGATTTATGTTGTTTCCGCATTTGTACCTATGTAGTTTTCTGGAAGGCTAAGTTTGCATTATTATATCTTGTGCCTAAAGATGAATCTAGAAAATTCCTTCTGCATGTGTATTCAATGGTAATAGATGAATCTTCTTGCCAAGTGACGGGGTCAGATTACTTGTTTCAGTAAATTTTTGAGACCAGTCCCCGGAGCCAGTTGCCATTTAAAGGTTCAGTTTGTGAAAGTGATTGCAAAGTTGCTTGTTTGATGTCTTGAGATAATTGGCATAGTATTTTCCACTTAAAAGAGGTGAAGACATATTCAAGGCATCGGAACTATAAATTGAAACACCATGGAGTATAAAAATGGACAAGGGTTAACTTTAATAATGTATGAAGGATTGAAAAACATGATGTTTTGCGGATACAAGGTTACCTGTATATTGATTGTCAAGGGATTTTGTGAAGTTGCAACAATAAATCATATTGTGAGAAGCACAACGAGGAATCCAACAGCATAAGAAAATCCATTACCAAGCCAAGTACAAAGTGTGCGCAGATTTTGGAAAGAGACTTGTAGATTTCATTGCGTAATGGAAGTTTTAATGATTATAAAACATTATAAAATGCATTTGCAAAAGCAAACACAAGGAGCCATCATCATCTTCTGCGCTAAAGACAAGGAATTGAAATGCTAAATGAAAATACAATGTCAACTTCTCCATGAGGTCTACGCAGGTTTGGAAGGGAAATATAATGTTGTTAAACATATTTAAAACAACAACTCATCATTATGTATTGTCATGAGGAAGCCAGAGTAGCATTTTAAATGAAGAATTTGCAATTTCAAACATTTTAAAATGTGATTACAACCATTTAAAGTCAGCGAAAGGCATAGCAAAAAGGAGAGAAAGCTGTGCAAAGTATAATACAGGGAGGTTGCTTGGAAATGTTTGTTTAAATGGTTTGCAAAGTACATTACCAACAGGCTACGTAGACTTTAGGGTGAGTGTTTTAAAGCATTTTAAAACTAATGTAATACTTGCGCAAACTTTAGTGGAGAGAGTGTTATGTTTTAAGAAACTTTGAATCAATGCACAGCAAATACAAGGTAAATCCCACACATTTATGGGAGGGTATTATGAAGTTTTTAACATTGCAAATTATAAAACTTCATTGCATTGTAACCAACAGCCTCCTTTCCAATGCAAAGCGCAGCAGTAGCACATACAGGGAACGTGAACTGTTTGACTAGAATGTTTTAAGAGGATACCCTCCCATGCTGTGATGATTGCAGGGTCTACACAGAATGGATTTGTTTGTAGAGTTTTCAATACTTCCAAGTAATGCGATGGCAGCAGGTGTAAAGCCAAGCTCCCAGCCTGTCTGTGCAGAGTATGTATTTGGATATTTTGATTGTCTTGTTTTAAAATCCACAAAGGATGAATGCCATGCATTTAAATCAGAGAATGGAGGGAGTTTGTAGACTGTAAAATGTTAAAACCAAATTACATTATAACCAGCATTGCCTGCAGTCTGCGATAGATTTTGGAGGAGTGTTTTGAGTTTTTTGAAAGATTTTAAATGCAATTTCAGAAGTAAACCATAGGGAGGGGCGTTTTGACCCATGGAACAGATTCATGGTCTCCATTTGCAAAGAAATGTCACCATTAATGAGTAGTTTATGCAGCAAGTTCCCAGGAAAAGTCAAAAATAGTGAATTTGCAATATCCCACATTCACTCTGTGGTAGCCGTTTTTGGTATTTATATACCAAAACGCGTTCTTTAAAGGTAAATAAGAGAGCCCAGAGGCTCTTGGCGGGTCTTTGAGGGCTGAAGGAATGGAACTATGGACAAACCACAGTGTTTTGTGATGAATTTTGAAAATCACTTTAAAACCATGAAAACCAATATCCCACATTGCTCCCACAAGTGGATTTCGAAATGTTTATATGCCAAGATGCAAACATAGTGATTTGAAGAAAGAAGAAGAGGCTATCCACGCGCGCCCAGTCATCCGACCACCTCGGTTTCCATGCCCAAAAATGAAGGTAAACAAATTTTGACAAAAACGGACGCTTGCATCTTTTTGCATGGTCGCGAGAAGGCTTTGGTCGCACGGTTGGGAGACAGATTGAAGATCACCGCTAGGATTCTGAGACTTGGTGACTGACCGCTAGTGGTTAGTCACCCAGTCGCAAGATGTTAGCCGCCCAAGGAGATAACCGTCGAGACTTGGCGACTAACCGCTAGCGGTTAGTCACGAAGTAGCCGAGTGCTAGAGTTGACTGCTGCAACAACGAGAGGGCTGTTGGTCACCATATGGGAATTAGCCACCGGATGTCAGTCATGAGGTCACCTAGGGTTGACGTATGAGGTAAAATTTGCTCGTGACTGTGAGACTGTGGTGGTTGCATTGTCACCGAAGGTTAATAGATGAGTTAAAATTATTCAGCGACTTGGAGACAAGGAAGAAAAGGTAACCAGGGTTAAAGGCATAGTTAAAAGCCAGTTTCTAACAGCTAGTCCACATGTGACAAGTGTCAATTTCTGGTGACTTCTGGGCAAAATAGGCAAGAAATAAAGATTTCAAAATGATTTAATTAATATGCAGATTTTAAAAGGTAAGTGCATACTTGGCAAAGGTATTTTATTTCAAAATTTTATGAGTTACATTCCGGGAATGTTTCAACACAGGGGATAATCAGATTTTTCAGAGATAGAGGATAAAATCAGATTTTCTCAAGCAAAGAAAGATCAGATTTTTGCAGAATAAAAAAAAATTAGATTTGCACAAAGGGATGAGACAAAATGCTCATATATTTTATTATAAAATCAGATTTGTGAGAGCTTTCTGGGATGATTTTTGAGAAGATATTTTCAAAGGGGGATATGACTGGATTTCAAAGATATTTTGTAGATGAGATCAGATTTGATAGACTTTTCAGTGGAAGAATGAAAGAGATATTTTAAAGATATATCAGATATTTTGAAGACTTGGAAAGATGAGTAAAAGGTCAGATTTGAGGAGAGACAGGTGTCAATTTCTCAGAGAGATTAGGGTTTTTTCTCTTCTTTTTATTCTCTTCTCTTTTCTGTTAGAAGGGTTCAGATTTAAGGTTCCTATTTTGCTGGTTCCTGTGGAGGTTCCTGGTCTTGTTCTTGTTCCTGTATTTCTGGTTCAGTACAAGTTACCATTGGTTTGGAGATTCTATTTGTGAAGCATACTTCTTTTTCATGCTTAGTTCTTTAGTTTATTGTCTGGATATCTGGAAACAACTTGAATTAATGAGAATACAGGGCAGTTCCTATTCATTATTGTCTTGTCTCTTTTGACTGTGGTTTTATGCTCTAGTATAGTTCATTTGTAAGGCATCTGAAATATACCTACTACAAGGTAGTGTGTTTAATCATTTGTGAGTTTTTCTCAAGGAGAGAGTTAAATTTTGTAAATGGTTTCAGAGATCAAGACATAGTTGTTAAGATCTGATGAAGAAGTATTGAGTTGAGTAGATTGTTTGTAAGGCATCCAATCTGGATTTAATGAAGTCTGTAAGGCATTCTTCAGTATTGCATTAGTTTCTTATCGTTGACATATGTTTTCATTGACTCTTTGCCCAAGGAATAGGCATTGATCTAGAGTTTGTTGAGAAAGTGGTTTCTCCATTCAGTTATACACAAATTAATCAATTTCATCTAGTTTTTAGAACAAATGAACTGAACTCATCAAGGACTTATGTCAGCAGGATAGTGTCCACTTTGTTGATTCTTTAGAGAGTGAATCATTAGGTTATCCCTCCTAAAATCAAAAGGAAGAAGGATGCAAATCCTTGACTCATTGGTTTATGTTCTCAAAACCATAGCCGGGCTTATAGTACTCTGTTTTAAATTAATCATTGCAATCTCTAAAGTGTTCTATAAGTTGTTACAGTGAGGTTTCAGGTTCATAACCAGTGAATGAAACAATCCACCAAATACATAGACTGAAATATCAGTAATCTTTAAAAGGTAAAACCTACTTGAGTCTGTGGAGCTCAAAAACAAAGAAGGATGTTATCCAATCCTTAGAAATTAGCCTTTCTCTTGCTTGAAAGAGGTTGCATCCGAGTATACAAGGTATACTGTCATTATTAGGTAAGTGTTGCAAGAAAAAGAGCTAACAAATTGGCGACTCTGCTGGGGAATAAGTATACAAATCTTATTAAAGAAATCAGAATTTCTAGAGTAAGTCAATAGTAAGATAGTCATAGAGTCGTGTTACAAAAAAGAAAGGATGTATTCCTTATGTTTTATAAAAAGAGTCAAGTCTGTCTTTTGTTTGTTGCAAAGTGTCTGAAAGTTGCAAGTTTCTTCAAGATAGTATCAAAAGAATCTCACTACTGGTGAGTGGCGACTCTGAGCTCTGATTTGCACCAGTGTGCACATTGAAGAAAGACTACAAAAAATAAAAGTGGACTTGCAGCAACAGTGACAGTAGATTTTTGGACTCTTATGATTAGAGGAATCATAAAAAACTCTATGTTATGGTGTATGAGAGATTGCTGATTTAAAGAAGTCAAAGTTGGGAAGAAGTTCTCAGCTTTTCAAATCTTTTCCCCTACAAAGAGGTAGCGGCTCTATGAAATTCCGAGGCTAATTTGGAGGTGTTTTCAAATCACATGTTCGCAGCAACTTCTTCATACTCCAGGTATTTTTATTTTCATTGGATAAAACTTTTGTTCCATGAAAATTAGTTATAGATAAGTTTTCCCTATTAAGTGGTCAGCACTAAGTAAGAGGGAAAAAAGAGGCAGTTTGTGATCTTTTCAACTGTTAAGATGTCACGATCTAGTGATTGGAGGGGTAGTAATTTATTTGGGGCAATTAGTTTCGTGGGTATCCATGGATATACGAATCATATACCATCAAAGGTGAGGGAGTGTTTGCCAAAGTTTGCTGGTTTTGGTGAACAGTCAGCTGACAAACATTTAGAAAATTTTGCTGATTTGGTAGATAGTCATAACATTTCACATGAGGATGCATTGATGAAGCTTTTTGTAATGTCCTTAGTTGATATTGCAAGAGACTGGTTTAAAGACCTACCTCATGGCTCAATAGAATCCATGGAAGCATTAGAGACTTGTTTTATTAAAAGATTTAGTGATTTTGAGCAGCTTAGTGATGTAGAGCGGTATGAGGATGAGGAGCATAGTGAAGATCAAGACATATCTAAATTAAAAGATCCTATATCAGAAGTTGATCTTATCAAAGTAGAGACATATATGTTGAGGCAAAGACTTCAAGAGAAGGTGGTGTTACTTTTGCAACAACACATGAGCAGAAAAGAAGGTGAATCACCAAATGATTTTTTCATAAGATTCACTAATAAGCTACAAGGTTATGGTATCATTTTTTGTCCTCAAGAGTATGTATGGGTTGAATTATTTGTCAAGATTTGTTTTCCCCATACATGCAATTTACCAATTTCTCAGAGGGCAGAATTTTTTCAACAAGTTATAGAATGGATAAAGGATTTAGAAGATGCTTCTTCTAAAGATATATCTGATGTTGAAAGCAATGATAGTGAATCTAAAAATTCTAAGAATATTGAAGATGCTGATGATAAAAATGACAGTGAATCTGAATTTAGTTATATCAAAAGTGATAAAGATGAATATATTTTTAGTAGTGATGAAGAGTCTATTGCTGTTGAAGATATTGTTCACTATAATATTGATATAAAGCTTTATCAATAGCAAGACAAAGAGGAAGATATATGCAACCAGCAAGAATATGACTATGATGTAGACATGAGTGTTTGTAGTGAGGATCTTACACAAAGTGATATATTTTCAGAGGTTTCACTACAAGACTCTAACCAAGAAGAAATTTGCAGCATCATGCAAGAAGACAGTAAGGAGATAAATGAAGAAAATGACTGTTGTTCCCTTCATAGTGAAAAAATCATAGAGATTTTATCTTTTGAGTATCTTAGATATTCAGGAAATGGAAGCTTTGAACTTTCATGTCCAGCACATATTAATTTTGACAAGGAAAATGAATCAGTGCATTCTGATTTGGACATATGTGATACTATTTCTTCTTGCACTCCTTCTTGATTAGGCTACAATAAAATTCATTTTGATTTATCAGATGATGAGGTTTTCAGTGTGGTTTCAGATTCAGCAGATGTGGAAAATCCAGATATGGAGTTGAGTACTGATTTAGAGAATAGTGTGGATTTTGAATCTTGTCTTGATTCTAAGT
>MU224432.1:1580118-1609728 GCA_018584345.1 Thuja plicata | reverse complement strand
AGTTTGCCTATGAACCATTAAATGATGGTCAATCAGTGGCTCAAGTTTCAAAGGAAGAAATTGAATGTGCTGGTATTTTCCCTCCCACCCACCACTTTTCTTTGAGCTTGTTTGATGTTGATAAGCTGCAAGGTGCTCCTATTTTTGATCAAGAAGTTATTGCTCCATGTCCTAAGTTTGATGATCATTTTCCAAGTGATGAGGCCTCTCAGGTTTTGCATAGAGATCAAGATATGTTTTCTTTTAAGAGGCAAATGATGGATGTGATGTAAATTGATGATGCTTGCCCAAACAATATGACAAAGGTTGAGTATCCCTCCTTTTAGTTGAATGGTGAGTTTTTAAGTTGTGGTTTACAAATGAAAGATGATAAAAGACACAGATATCTAAGTATGTTTTTATCTGATGAATGTGACACATACATGCCACAAATTTTTTATGATGACATTCTACCTAATGGTTATAGAAGGTCATATGAAGAATATGCAGATTTGTTGTCATGTGATGAGTTGATACAGGATGACAGTAGATTGAATCAGGTAGTTAAGAGTGGTACTGTTATCATATTTTTGAAACATGGGGCAGAGAGCTTTGTGTTTGACAGAGGTAAGAATTAATCTCAGTTTTGGGGATTTGGGCCTCTTGTAGATAATGTACATATTGTATAGTTTCTTTCCCTTTTAGTTGTGTGTTTGCTTTCAGTTAGAGGTTTCCCCATTTTTGAGAAGAGAGAAAAGTTTTGAGAGGTAAAGTGAGAAGAAGAAAGAGAAAGGGTAAAATCTGATTTTTTGAAGTTTTGGGGTGGTCTGCTACTCCAGAGATCTGTGGTTCTCGGTATAAACTTGCATTTAACCGTCCCAGTCAGAGCCACTGTTGGTACTCCTAAATTTGGAACAAATTTGGAGTGACCATGTTAAAATTTTTAGTTAAGCAAGGTGAGTCCCCTTGAAAATTTTGTGTGAGAAGGCTCAATTAGAATGATTGAAAAAGATGCCTGGATGATTTTCATGAGGTACAGATTGGGAAAAGGCTTCAATGCCTTTCATTTGATATATGCAGTGGGTCCCAACTCTTGAATTCCAATTCTGACATGTTTATGGAGTAGTCATTTTGAGGGGGTCACCTAAATCTGCACGTTGCTTAAGTGTCAAATTGTTGTCCGAATCCTATTTTGCTTTTGAATTATTTCCACCCTCTTGAGTTTCATAGTTTTCCACTTTGGGAATGTTTAACATGCATATCAGAGAGTTTATGTTTTAAATCTCAGGTCATTATCAATCCATTTGATAGGTTTTCACACTTCCCAAAGTTGGTTGTTCAAGAACTGTTTGCATTTTTGTTTTGCGTAGAAATCTGAATACCCCATTTTGATAGATTATAACTTTTGACCAGTTGATTCAATTGAGAAATTTCCTTTTGTACTATGTTCCAGTGGTCACACACTCCAATATTTCCAATTTGTAGATCTTTATGAAATCAGATGACAAGTTTTCTGGAACCATTCCATTTGTGAATAATTCTGATTTCCTGTGTTTTCAAATTCAGAATTGCTAAGTTGTCCACTTTGAGGTCTTGAAAGTCTATACCCGGGTGAAAATTTTGGATAATTGAGTTGTGCCTCGTATTGAAAACATAGAAGTGTACTCACCTGAGGATTTACAGATTCCTACCAATCCATTTGTCCACTTTTCCAGAGCTTTTCCATTTTTGATTTATTAAGGTGTCGCCGAAAATGCAGAATTCATAATTAAGTGGCATACTTTGTGGTTTCCTTATTTTCACCCGGTTCAAGGTCAGACATTATTGAATGTGGATTTGCATTGTATACCTAGGAATGAACTCCTTTGAAGATTTCCAAACTTTGAGCAATCCAGTAGATCACTTTTCTTTGCCGATTCCAAACCCAATTTCTACATATCTGTTGTGCTTTGGTTCAGAAAGTGTTTAGGGTGCTATCTTTGCGGATTGGTATCAGTTGAATAATTTGTTTTCAGAATAAGTTAACTGAGGATTCATGTTCTACATATGACATTCAATCAGGCTCCAGAGGTTAATTTTCTAAAAGATCTTTTTGATGACCCTATGAGTCCAGTTTCGGAGGCAGTTTGTTCAGTTTGTAGTGCGGAAAAGAGTTAAGCTTTTAGAATGACCATTTTGCATAAGTGATATCTTTCTATCTGAAATATATTTTTAGGGTTCGATTGTGGGAACATCCTCATTGCATATGAATGTACTATTGGACCTAATGGTGAAATTTCAGAGCTTGTTTCAATGATTTTGCAGTTGTCAATCTGAAGGGGATTTATGTTGTTTCCGCATTTGTACCTATGTAGTTTTCTGGAAGGCTAAGTTTGCATTATTATATCTTGTGCCTAAAGATGAATCTAGAAAATTCCTTCTGCATGTGTATTCAATGGTAATAGATGAATCTTCTTGCCAAGTGACGGGGTCAGATTACTTGTTTCAGTAAATTTTTGAGACCAGTCCCCGGAGCCAGTTGCCATTTAAAGGTTCAGTTTGTGAAAGTGATTGCAAAGTTGCTTGTTTGATGTCTTGAGATAATTGGCATAGTATTTTCCACTTAAAAGAGGTGAAGACATATTCAAGGCATCGGAACTATAAATTGAAACACCATGGAGTATAAAAATGGACAAGGGTTAACTTTAATAATGTATGAAGGATTGAAAAACATGATGTTTTGCGGATACAAGGTTACCTGTATATTGATTGTCAAGGGATTTTGTGAAGTTGCAACAATAAATCATATTGTGAGAAGCACAACGAGGAATCCAACAGCATAAGAAAATCCATTACCAAGCCAAGTACAAAGTGTGCGCAGATTTTGGAAAGAGACTTGTAGATTTCATTGCGTAATGGAAGTTTTAATGATTATAAAACATTATAAAATGCATTTGCAAAAGCAAACACAAGGAGCCATCATCATCTTCTGCGCTAAAGACAAGGAATTGAAATGCTAAATGAAAATACAATGTCAACTTCTCCATGAGGTCTACGCAGGTTTGGAAGGGAAATATAATGTTGTTAAACATATTTAAAACAACAACTCATCATTATGTATTGTCATGAGGAAGCCAGAGTAGCATTTTAAATGAAGAATTTGCAATTTCAAACATTTTAAAATGTGATTACAACCATTTAAAGTCAGCGAAAGGCATAGCAAAAAGGAGAGAAAGCTGTGCAAAGTATAATACAGGGAGGTTGCTTGGAAATGTTTGTTTAAATGGTTTGCAAAGTACATTACCAACAGGCTACGTAGACTTTAGGGTGAGTGTTTTAAAGCATTTTAAAACTAATGTAATACTTGCGCAAACTTTAGTGGAGAGAGTGTTATGTTTTAAGAAACTTTGAATCAATGCACAGCAAATACAAGGTAAATCCCACACATTTATGGGAGGGTATTATGAAGTTTTTAACATTGCAAATTATAAAACTTCATTGCATTGTAACCAACAGCCTCCTTTCCAATGCAAAGCGCAGCAGTAGCACATACAGGGAACGTGAACTGTTTGACTAGAATGTTTTAAGAGGATACCCTCCCATGCTGTGATGATTGCAGGGTCTACACAGAATGGATTTGTTTGTAGAGTTTTCAATACTTCCAAGTAATGCGATGGCAGCAGGTGTAAAGCCAAGCTCCCAGCCTGTCTGTGCAGAGTATGTATTTGGATATTTTGATTGTCTTGTTTTAAAATCCACAAAGGATGAATGCCATGCATTTAAATCAGAGAATGGAGGGAGTTTGTAGACTGTAAAATGTTAAAACCAAATTACATTATAACCAGCATTGCCTGCAGTCTGCGATAGATTTTGGAGGAGTGTTTTGAGTTTTTTGAAAGATTTTAAATGCAATTTCAGAAGTAAACCATAGGGAGGGGCGTTTTGACCCATGGAACAGATTCATGGTCTCCATTTGCAAAGAAATGTCACCATTAATGAGTAGTTTATGCAGCAAGTTCCCAGGAAAAGTCAAAAATAGTGAATTTGCAATATCCCACATTCACTCTGTGGTAGCCGTTTTTGGTATTTATATACCAAAACGCGTTCTTTAAAGGTAAATAAGAGAGCCCAGAGGCTCTTGGCGGGTCTTTGAGGGCTGAAGGAATGGAACTATGGACAAACCACAGTGTTTTGTGATGAATTTTGAAAATCACTTTAAAACCATGAAAACCAATATCCCACATTGCTCCCACAAGTGGATTTCGAAATGTTTATATGCCAAGATGCAAACATAGTGATTTGAAGAAAGAAGAAGAGGCTATCCACGCGCGCCCAGTCATCCGACCACCTCGGTTTCCATGCCCAAAAATGAAGGTAAACAAATTTTGACAAAAACGGACGCTTGCATCTTTTTGCATGGTCGCGAGAAGGCTTTGGTCGCACGGTTGGGAGACAGATTGAAGATCACCGCTAGGATTCTGAGACTTGGTGACTGACCGCTAGTGGTTAGTCACCCAGTCGCAAGATGTTAGCCGCCCAAGGAGATAACCGTCGAGACTTGGCGACTAACCGCTAGCGGTTAGTCACGAAGTAGCCGAGTGCTAGAGTTGACTGCTGCAACAACGAGAGGGCTGTTGGTCACCATATGGGAATTAGCCACCGGATGTCAGTCATGAGGTCACCTAGGGTTGACGTATGAGGTAAAATTTGCTCGTGACTGTGAGACTGTGGTGGTTGCATTGTCACCGAAGGTTAATAGATGAGTTAAAATTATTCAGCGACTTGGAGACAAGGAAGAAAAGGTAACCAGGGTTAAAGGCATAGTTAAAAGCCAGTTTCTAACAGCTAGTCCACATGTGACAAGTGTCAATTTCTGGTGACTTCTGGGCAAAATAGGCAAGAAATAAAGATTTCAAAATGATTTAATTAATATGCAGATTTTAAAAGGTAAGTGCATACTTGGCAAAGGTATTTTATTTCAAAATTTTATGAGTTGCATTCCGGGAATGTTTCAACATAGGGGATAATCAGATTTTTCAGAGATAGAGGATAAAATCAGATTTTCTCAGGCAAAAAAAGATCAGATTTTTGCAGAATAAAAAAAAATCAGATTTGCAGAAAGGGATGAGACAAAATGCTCATATATTTTACTATAAAATCAGATTTGTGAGAGCTTTCTGGGATGATTTTTGAGAAGATATTTTCAAGGGGGGATATGATTGGATTTCAAAGATATTTTGCAGATGAGATCAGATTTGATAGAATTTTCAGTGGAAGAATGAAAGAGATATTTTAAAGATATATCAAATATTTTGAAGACTTGGAAAGATGAGTAAAAGGTCAGATTTGAGGAGAGACAGGTGTCAATTGCTTAGAGAGATTAGGGTTTTTTCTCTTTTTATTCTCTTCTCTTTTCTGTTAGAAGGGTTCTGATTTCAGGTTCCTATTTTGCTGGTTCCTGTGGAGGTTCCTAGTCTTGTTCTTGTTCCTGTATTTCTGGTTTAGTACAAGTTACCATTGGTTTGGAGATTTTATTTGTGAAGCATACTTCTTTTTCATGCTTAGTTCTTTAGTTTATTGTCTGGATATCTGGAAACAACTTGAATTAATGAGAATACAGTGCAGTTCCTATTCATTATTGTCTTGTCTCTTTTGACTGTGGTTTTATGCTCTAGTATAGTTCATTTGTAAGGCATCTGAAATATACCTACTACAAGGTAGTGTGTTTAATCATTTGTGAGTCTTTCTCAAGGAGAGAGTTAAATTTTGTAAATGGTTTCAGAGAGCAAGACATAGTTGTTAAGATCTGATGAAGAAGTACTGAGTTGAGTAGATCGTTTGTAAGGCATCCAATCTGGATTGTATGAAGTTTGTAAGGCATTCTTTAGTATTGCATTAGTTTCTTATTGTTGATATATGTTTTCATTGACTCTTTGCCCAAGGAATAGCCACTAATCTAGAGTTTGTTGAGCAAGTGTTTTCTCCATTCAGTTATACACAAATTAATCAATTTCATCTAGTTTTTAGAACAAATGAGCTGAACTCATCAAGGACTTATGTCAGCAGGACATTGTGCACTTTGTTGATTCTTTAGAGAGTGAATCATTAGGTTATCCCTCCTAAAATCAAAAGGAAGAAGGATGCAAATCCTTGACTCATTTGTTTATGTTCTCAAAACCATAGCCTGGCTTATAGTACTCTGTTTTAAATTAATCATTGCAATCTCTAAAGTGTTCTATAAGTTGTTACAGTGAGGTTTCAGGTTCATAACCAGTGAATGAAACAATCCACCAAATACATAGACTGAAATATCAGTAATCTTTAAAAGGTAAAACCTGCCTGAGTCTGTGGAGCTCAAAAATGAAGAAGGATGTTATCCAATCCTTAGAAATTAGCCTTTCTCTTGCCTAAAAGAGGTTGCATCCGAGTATACAAGGTATACTATCATTATTAGGTAAGTGTTGCAAGAAAAAGAGCTAACAGAATCCCTTATAATATGATCTATACACCAAGATGTTGGCAATTCCCCTTTAAGGCATCTTATAATATTTTTGGAGTCCCCTTCTAACCAAACATAATTAAGGTTATGATGTCTAGCAATAGAAAGAATTTGGAAGGCTCGCATGGCTTCTGCATAGTGGTTAGACTGGGTATCCAAGGGAAGAGCCACTGCAGCAATGGAAATGCCATTCTCATCTCTTATAACTCCCCACACCTAGGGGACCCAGGATTACCCTTGGCCACCCCATCAAAATTAATTTTCACCCATCCAGGAGGAGGGGAAAGCCACACGACACCATCTCTATTCTTCTTAGTATTACCAACACTTTTAGAAATATCAATATCCAATTGCCAACTTTGGGAAATACAAATGTCCTCCATTTTGCATATAACATTTTGCTAGGAATTAAAGTTATGTACATTTGGTTAATGCTATTGGTAAAAATGTTTGAATGTGTTAATGAAAGATTGGTTGAAATGGGAGTAGCAGTAGCGTTCACGTGTTTCTCCTTCTCTTAATGGATCTATGAATGTTTTTGAAACAACAATTTAAACAAACTCTTTACATTATTCATTGAAAATTAATTTTGATGAGGTATTATTTATATGAAAAGTGTTTGACAAGAAAATTTTAGGAATGTGCAAGTACCAATGTAGCTAGTAAAGCTAGGGGTGGAATCCTAACTTGAAGACTAATTATAGTTATATTGTTTAAATTTTATCTATGAGTATGGATTTTATTTTAGTAGTTGAACGCTAACAACTGTTCTAGATGAATGATACAAGATTTCTTAGGTTATATTCCTTGAAAATAAGTGTGTATTAGTTTTATGTACTATGTTTTAGTGTAGATCTTTGGTGGTAAGAAGTAACTTTTGTGTCGTAAAAGAGATTTCCCTTTGTTTTTCTAGTATATTGCTTATAGAATTGTGTATTAATGTAAATGGTAAGTTTTGAGTATCTGTAAAGTTTTAGTAAACGTGAAACAGTAATTTTTTATGTACTCCCTTCATGAATGAAATAACCTCCCATATCTATGTTTTATGCCCCTCTTGTTTTTGACTTATATTTTAGTACAAAAGTAGAAAGCATGAATTTTGGGACCCTATTCATAACAAAGAAATACATGCTATATTAAATACAACTTTTTATTGTAATCAACCCTAGATGATGAGGTGTAATAAATGGAATTTTCATGTCATACTAATGAGGGTATAGTGGGCCCAAGTTAACCTATAATATGGATGATGTCATACTTTTGTCTATATATGAGAATTGGATGTTATCTAGAATTCTTGCCTCTTATATTGGTTTAAACAAATAGGAACTTTGATATTGTAAAGGTGAGTAAGCATTTTAATTTGTAAAGAATGCTTGTCTAATACATTGATGTTAGTAGTGGAAGTGAGTAATCATGAACTTTTAGGAATTTCAAGTTAGTGTAAAAAGGTAAAATAATAGTAATTTATAGAAACATACTTTGATTTTAAGTGCCTTGTTGGTTGGTTTATTGTACTAAGTATAAGAATTGTAAAAATGTCTCTTGCATTATAATAGCCTTTTTGAAAGTATTCCTATGCTTAGTCCAAGTTATTGTCAATTAAGTTGTAATAAGATAGGGTTTACAATTTTTTTGATAGAATGATTACTTGTGCGAGTATTAATTATGTTCTAGAAATGGTGGCTAACTATTTAGAACTTATGCATGATGACTGGTTTAATACCTTCTGACTTCTAGAAGTAAGTCGAACCTAGGGGAGGATGTAATATCTCTCTAACCCTAATATGTCTTCGGTAATGTTGTAGGAGCCTTTGTGCTTCTTTTTGTGATGTAGGTATGAATCTGTGTGAGGTGCTTGTCTAATCCATCTCGACCTAGCCATAACTTAGTGATGACAGTGATAAACTTATCGACGCTTTTAGTTACTTCTTGTAGTCATCTCTACTTATACAAAAATGATAGTTTAAGGACGTTTATATTATGTGGCCACCTGATAGATCTATATGTTTACTATGGGAGGAACTCCTTATCAATAATTAGTTTATTATGATACATGATGATTAAGTTTCAATTGATATATAAATGTTGTTTAGTATGTGTGCATAGGGAAATATTCAATCTATTGGGATCAAGCTTAAATATGAAAAAATTAGTGGGTTAGCACATATAAAAGATTAAAAAAATAAATAAACTTGAAACAACAAGAAATCATCCATAACATTGGATAGAGCTCTAAGCAAGTGCACCTGTAAAGGCTTGTTTGATTTTCTCTCTTTTGGAGATATGGGTGTGCTCTCTCTCAAAAACACAAAATGTATAATCCCCAAGTGATTTTCTTGCTTGATTGTGGATGCAACTACAAATGCAAAGCTAATGGATGAAAGAAGCATGCAAGAACTAGTATGAGGAAACTAGTCTCAAGCTTCCTGCAATGAATATTTAAACTAAGATGAGATGCAATACAATATTTAAACTAGATTCATTCACCAATTATCGTAACATGTGATATCTAATGCATTAAGATTTTAAAACATGAAACAACTATGAAATTCTAGAGCTATTCTAGCATGATAACAATGCAAAAATGAGAGATGATTTGCAAGGAGAAAGACCTGCTATTTATAGATTTTTGGAAGGAAGGGAAGGGCTTGGATGAGGTGGCACCTATGTGTCAACCACATAGGAGCCACATCAAGGACACATAGGCTAGAGGAGAGGTCACTTTAGAGAATTTAAGGCATTGTGAGGCTAAAGGTTTCTCACACATGTGTGAGAAACCTTCAGAAAATGTGTGGGGGACAAGAAGGTGGTTGCATTTAAGGAAGTTGGGTGGCTTCCTTGTGATGGTTTTCTCACACATGTGTGAGAAATACATTAGCACTAAATAGGTTAGGAATCACATTTTAAGTGTGATTAGTGGATTGTTAAGTAGAAAGGTAGGTTTAGAAAGTGGGATAGTAGGAGCAGGGTAGGTTTAGATTGATATTCATGTTAAACTTGAATTAATCATAGTTTAGAAGAATTAGGAGTGTGAGGGAATTTTAAAAAGTATAAATATATTAAAAAGGGGTTTTGTGAGGCAAATGTATTGAATTGAAATACATTGGGATAGTATTTAAATTACATTTAAATACTAAAATGGAAAACTATTTAATTGACTGAATTAAATAGTTAGATGAATATAAATAATTTATTGATTATTTATAGGATTTTTTAACTTAATTAATTTTTAGACATCTACATTTTTCCCCTCTTTGATGTGGCACCACGAGTGGTGTTGTGTCAAAGAAAAAAAATAATTTTCCCTAGAAGAAATTAGGTGCCTAAAAGTCATGCTAAAGAGATGGTGGTGCAAGGTTGTGCCCCCTCGAGAAAAGAACACAACAAGCAAAGCGTTGTGAAATTCTCTTGGAAAAGGACACAAATAGGAGAGAGAGAGAGAGAGAGAGAGAGAGAGAGAGAGAGAGAGAGAGAATAAATAGAAGCCTTTTCCAAAAGCTAAATGAAATCATGAATCTAATGCAACTAACGAGACTTGGGGATTAAATTGTGTTAATGTCAGAGAGCACACCCTAGTTTGATATTGTAAGAGGAGGTATGCATCAGGTATTACAAAACATAGATGGCATGGTTCCTTTGCATGGACTAGATGCAAAGACAAAGTAAGGAGATTTAGGAACATAGATGTAGATCACCCAGAGAGGATGGAACTAATGTTGTGGCATTTATAGGGAGACCGAGTACAACCAAGCCAATTTTAGGGACCTTGTGGAAGTGTACTAGACCCTGCCCCTAGGAAGCCATGCATTATAATAACCGTATAATCAACAAAGATGCACTAGAGCACCCAAAAATAGATCATACTAAAAATGACGCATTTACTAATAGACGCCATTCAAGATGCACCAAGATATAGGAGATCAAGGTGATTAAGAGTAGGTTTCGATTGATACAAAAAGATAAAATCAACAAAAAACCTCATAACCAAGTAGTTATTAGTCCAAAGTTCTTGCCATGAATGAGATTTTTGTGATGGACTTTTTGATATGCTAACGCAGGGAGGATGCACCATAATAGGCCAAGATTGGATCGTCTGTCAAAGTGGATATTTGCTAGAAATAGCTATGGATAGAACAAGTAGCAAGAAAATACGATCTCACAACGGATTATGTGAAAAGATCTTGGAGTCACTATGTTTGGGACAAGCTTAGTGTGATGGGGTAAAGCTTAGCTTGATGGGGTTAAGCTCAGTGGACCAGAACAATTAGTGGATGTGAGTGGTGATGGGTTGAGGGGATGTGAAACTGAATAGATGGAAAGAGAAATAGTGTGTGGCACAGATGAGTGGAAATGTGAATGTGAGAGGCAGTGGATAAGGCCAAACTTGTGAATTTTGGATTTTTACGAATTTCTAATTTTTAGGTGTTTTCTGAGATTTATATTTTGTTTGGGTTTTTTGTTTTTTTTATTGTTTTTGGATTTTTTAAAATTTTAAAATTTTCCCTGTACAAGGAGGACGTCTACGAGATCAAACATTATTATATAGATAAGTGATCGATATATACAAAGCTAAGGAATTGGGATAGTTACATGACCATCGGGAGAAAGGGGTAGGAGAACTGGGGCTATAAGTATGAGCTGGGGGAGGGGAAGGTCAATTACAACATTGACCAAGAGAAGAAATAGAGCTCTAAGAGTGAAAAATGGTGGAGGAGAGGTGAAGGAGGCATCTTGGAGAGAACATTAGGATCCATGGACGACCAATAGACTGGCAGGAGTGGTATGTTATGATGCCTTATCCTAGAATTTTTCATTCATCATGCATTTAATGCTTTGTGGGGGGGTAGGTGGGAATTTAATTGGGTAGATTAGGTTGCAGACTAGAGAATTTGGTTCATAGACTGACGTCTACAAAGATGTTGATCGCCAAATCAACGTGTGCGTAGACACGGGTCCAAAAACTCCATCTCCGCAAACGCTAGCTGGGGATCGGCTAAGAGGAGATGTCGATGAAGAGAATGACGTCTCCACTCGTACTGTTGTTTGAGCCAAAAGGGGCAGACACCAAGGGGACAAGGACACACAGGCAACTGGCTCATGCCAGGAGGGCCAAGAAGGGGCCTAGGGGTATAATGCCCCAATTAGGAAGATTTGGGTAGAAGAAATAAGGGATGAAAAATTTGTGTGGTTTGTAGGAGTAGTTTTCACCGCTCAGGTCGAGGGAGCACTAGCCGCTGATGAGGGAGATGGGAGATGAGTTGATGGAGGCAGAGTGGGGGTTAGTTTCAGCTATAGGGCTAGATTATGTGCACCAGTGACCTAGGCTATAGGTGCACAATAGGATGATGACGACCTTGGTAGAGCGATGACACAATGACACGATGACATTTCACTTTTTGAATGGAGATGCAACTATCACATTGCTGGACGTGTGATGGATACTAAGATTATCGATCAGGGGGCCAATACCATGGTATCAGTTAGACAACTATAAGCATTATATGCAACTAGCCTTCAGGAGACTGATGGGGAGGATACCTCGGGATGGTACATGTATGTCATGGCAAGTGACACTAGATAGGAGGTTGAGGAGGGTTGCACTATACTTGGTGGGTCTGGTAGGTGGGAGGATGATAGTAGATCTTTAAGGACATGGTTTTGGTATGGGATGGGCTCAAATGCTAGTGGAGATGCTAGAGTTAGGGATAATCTTTTGCTAGGGTTATGTCATGTTTGGGCATTTATATCATGATTTACACATGTCTGCATATCTTGGGGGTGCAACATTGGGACATGTGTGACTCTGCTAATAGTATGGGCCTAGGAGCATATTGTTGTGTTGTGACCACTGCATGTTTGAGAGACTCATCATCCAGGAGATTCATACATGTGTCATTATAGGTTATCTCTACGCTACACCTCAGTAGGGAAGACTAGATACTAGAGGAGGGTCATAGATGAGATATAGGTTTTATGTTGAACCCCATTCAGAGCTTGCGAGCCATGGGGATCCACATACTGGTAGACAAAAGTGGAGGATAAAAGAGAGGATTACTATACCTCTCATTTGTACAAATAAACTTTTGGTTACTAGGATAGACTATTCATGAGATTGAGAGGTACAAGCCATCTAAGGTAATGAAGTAGGTTTGGCTTACAACTGGATGTGGTGGCAAAGGGTGAGTTACATCCTCATGTGACGAGGGAGGTGGGGGTTTGGGGCTGGTACAAAGATGCGCTGAAAGTGAGGACCACATGGAGGACACTAGCGCTAGTGATATGGGTTAAGAGGCTAGATATAGATGATTCAGGGATGACTACATAGTATACAACATGGTGGGTAACCCATATAACTGCTAGGCTGACAGATCCAACACGGGTTGCAGCACATGAGAAGCCAACATGGGACATGGATAATAATGATAGTATTGTAGTGGGTGATTCCCCATAGTCATCTGCAGCATGGGTGAGATGGCCAAGAGCCTCATCGACACAACAAAGGAGAGTGAGGGCTAGGAAAAAGGGGCACAAGCTGGGGCCCCATAGGTATAGGTACCACAGGTTTCCCAAGTACACGCACCACCATAGATAGCACAGGTACATGCACCACCATAGGTAGCACATGTACAACTACTAGAGGTAGTACAGGTACATGTGCCATAACTAGTAGCAGTAGGCGGGCCATCACAGAAAACATATGACACCCTTGAGGCAGAGATGCAGAGGGTTAGGGCACTCCTGGAGATAGAGTACCAAGATCACAAGACCATGCACACTGAGAGAGACATATTGTACACTTAGGTAGGTCGTGTATAGGGATTGATGGGGGCAGAGAGGGTTCAGGCAGATAGAACTCAGGAAATATTGGACACATTATATATGAGAGTAGACTCAGGAGATAGAGTTAACCATAGTAGAGGAAGCGTCGCGGGATGAGATGGAATTGAGGGGACAGGTGGAGATCTTGACCAAGTAGGTAGACACCCTCATAACACATTGGGATGAGGCATGCAAGCGTGCTGAGACTTATAGGGGGGAGAGGGAGATAACATGGCAGGTAGCTGCGGTTGGGGGTGTGGGAGAAGTAATGAGTTAGGCATTGGTAGTTCACATGGATGTGGCTAGGACAGGTAGGGAGGAAATGTATTACATGGGCCTATAATTTGAGACACTCCTTAAGGACCAATGGAAGCTTGCATACACAGAGTGGTCACAATCATAGAATACCGACAAGGCATCACAAGGATTAGTGGAGATGCGATCTTTCCCATGCAGTAGAGATGGAGGGGGGGGGGACCTTCTCAGCCAGCCACATGAGTTACCCTAGTCATGGTGAGACACATTTTTGTAGTTTTTTATGAGATGTGTATGCATTACGACACTAAGGTGCATTGTATTATGATGATGGACTATATGTACTTTGGACATTTGATATAGTTATGATGGATTTTTTACTTATATGACATGTGATGGATTTAGGCATTTGGTATTTGATGATGGTTTCTATGTGGGATGCATTTATGATGTTTGGTTATATGAGGATACTGACTCTTATGATGCAAGATGTGACATTGTGCTTATGATATGATTACTAATGCATTATGATGCAAGATGTGCAGATGACTCTTTATGTTTGTTATGATGAATGTATATGATGTTCTTATGATGCAAATGTATAAAATGATGATGGTTGCATGATTAATGAATTAAATGAACCTAATAATGAACTGGGCTACAAATGAAATGACCCTATAAATGAACTAAATGACATGAACAAAATGAACAAAATGAAATACACTTCTAAATGACTGAATGAAATTGAATAGAAAACTAAATACATGAAATGACCTAATGAGATGAAAGGAATGAGTTGAATTATGCCAAATGATCTTAATGAAAAAAGACCCTAGATCAGTGGAGACGACTATGAGGGGTTTATTATTTTGTGTGTGTATGTCACCTCAACTGAGGAACTCATTGAGCAAGCTGAAAAGGGGAGGAAATGAGATTTTGATGAAGCGAATTGTCACTAGCCATTGGCAATCTCAAGATAGTGGGATAGGACATGATGTACAACTGACGAGACTGGAATAAGCATGTATATACAAAAAGTATGTGCAAATCTCAGGAATTTGGTTAGAAGTTTGATTCTATAACGGATGCGTGCGATAATGGAACACCCAGAGAATATGGGTTTTGTGATGGAGACTTTATTGGGGGTGGATGATGGTTGGATGAGGTGGACGAAGATGAGAGTTTGATAGATAATGGTATGGTCCATTATGTGTGACACGTGTTTGCCAAGTTTTTATCACACATACTTGTCCAAGGTGCCTGATTGTCAAGTTTTCACCATTGGACAATTTATTTCTCTTTAATTTTTATATTTTTCTACTTTTTTGATTTTTTTTTATCATCAAGGCGCCTGTTTACCAGGTTTTCACCAAGACAATGGATTTTTCAAGACTTTATATACTTTTTATGGATTTTTTCAGATGAGTGGGGTACATTGCATGGATCAGGCATAGAACTGCTTGAGGTGAATGGTGTTAATGTGATTATTCAGAGGTTCCCCTTCGAGTGTAGGTAACTGATATTCTCCCGAGCCAAATTTTTCTATGACAATGTAAGGACCCAACCATGTGACCTTAAATTTTCCTTTCTTTTCTCTATTTGCTTGTACTTTTTGGTTCTCTTTGAGGACCAAATCCCCCACCTAGAATAATCGTGGATATATTTTCTTATTATAGTTTCTCTTAAGCTTGTTCTGGTAGACAATGAGGTGATCATAGGCTTGTTGTATCTTCTCATCTAACAAATGCAGTTGTGTGAGGCATGCCACATGATAGTCTTCATATATGGTTAGGTTCTTTAGTGAAATACGCAATGAGGGCAATTTGACCTCAATTGGTAGGACAACTTCTGGATCATACACAAGAGAGTGGGGGGTGATTCTTATTGGGGTGCGGTAAGAAGTATGATATGCCTAGAGGGTGGGATTAATTTGGAGGTGACAGTCACGACAAGAATCATTAACAACTTTCTTAAGGATTTTGAGGAGGGTTTTATTAGTTGCCTCAAATTTTCCATTTCCTTGTGGGAAATATGGACTGGAAAAGTGATGATGGATGTGGAATTGGTCGCACAGATCTTTCATGTGTTGGTTTTCAAATGGCATACCATGATCTATGAAGATACAAGAGGGAATGACAAAATGACAAATGATGTTGTAGAGGACAAATTTTTATATTTGGATGCCTGTTGTGAGGGTGAGTAGAATCACTTCTACCTACTTGGTGAAGTACTCAGTAGAAGTGATGATTTACTTATGTCCCTCCACGGATAGAGGGGTGATCTCACCCATGAGGTCGAATCCCCAAGATGAGAATGGCCATGGAGGTGTGATGGGATGTAGATCGTGTATCGGGGCATGAATTAGATTAGCATGTTTTTGAAATGGCAGGAATTTTTTCACAAACTCACAAGAATCATGTTCCATTATGGGCCAATAATATCCTAATCTGAGAATTTTCTTGGCTAAGACCATGTCACTCATGTGGGCACAACAAATTCTAGCATGTACCTCTTGTAACGCTAGGGAGGCCTCATTTGAGTCTAAACATCTAGAGAGGATGTTGTGATATCCCTAATGGTATAGGGTGTTGGCTACAAGCGTGTAGAGGGATGCTCTACAAATAAGGTTTTGGTGTTGTTTATTTGTGAGGTGGTGGGATATGATACCATTTTTAAGATAAGCATGGATATCGTGGTACCATGGGGACTGGGGACCAACCAATATGCACACGATTTCAAAATCTACATTCTTGTAAGCAGGTGCATGAAGCTTCTCAACCAAGAATTTATACTGCGTTGCATCCTGAGGAATTTCTAGAAGGGATCCAATGGTGACCATTGCATCTGCTTCTTTATTGTGTAATCTGGGTACCTGTGTGATCTGTAACTTTAGAAAGTGTTCATTGATTTTGTCCACCAATTCTTTCTAGGGCAAAAAATTATCATTCTTTTTCTAGAATTCATCAAGGGCTTGCTTTATGATGAGTTGCGAATCTCCAAATACTTGTAGTTTTGTGATGTTCCATTAAATTTCCATTTTTAACCCGAAGATGAGTGCTTCATACTCTTTAATATTATTGGTGCAGGGGAATCCTAATTTGAATGAGGAATGTATTCTCCTTGAGGGATTACAAAGAGTATTCTTACCCCTGACCCATGAGCTATGTAGGATCCATCGAAATAAAGCTTCCAAGTATGTTTTTCTTCGACCATGCATAGGTGTTCATTTGGAAATTCCATGACTAAGGGATACACATCTACCAATGGTGCTTCGGCCAAATGATCCAAAATGACTTGTCCTTTGATTTCCTTTCTATCCACATATTGGATATCAAACTCAGTAAGGAGAATCACCCATTTAGCTACACAACCTGTGAGAGTAGTTTTAGATAGTAGATACTTGAGAAGATCCACTTTTGATATGAGATTTACAGTATGACTGAGCATATAGTGTCAAAGTTTTTGAGTGGCAAAGACCATTGTTAGGCATGTCTTTTTCATAGGTGAATAATTAAGCTCATAACCCAAAAGCATGTGGCTGATGTAGTAGATAGCTCTTTCCTTTCCATTGTCATCAAGTTTAGAAAGAAGTGCCCACAGTGTTGTGGTAGTTACAGATATGTACAAAATGAGTGGTTTTGAAGGAGTAGGTGGTACCAAAATGGGAATATTTGTGAGGTATTATTTGATCTTTTCAAAACTTCTCTGACATAAGGGACCCCATTTGAAGTTGGTGTCCTTGTGTAATAGGTGGGTGAATGGTTGACACTTGTCAGCAAGCTATGAGATGAAATGGCAGATAGATTGTAACTTTTCTTGGAGGCAGGGCAACTGCTTAAGTGTTTTTGGTGGAGGAACTTCCATTATGGCCTTGAATTTCTTTGGATCAATATCTATGCCTCTCTTGATACTGTGACTCCTAGGAGTTTTCCATATGTAATTCCGAAAACACACTTCTTTGGGTTGAGCTTTAAGCCATAATGATGGAGGCGGTCAAATACACATTCTAGCACATCTAGGTGATCTTCCCTTGTTCTTGATTTTGCCAGGATATTGTCCACATAATCTTCAAGGATTTTTTGAATCATGTCGTGGAGGATGACAATCATGGCCCATTGATATGTGGCCCTTGTGTGATTTAAGCTAAAAGGGATCATATTGTAGAAGAAGGTACCCTAGGGGGTTGGGAATGTTGTCTTATGTTGACCCTCTTCTACGATGTGTATCTGATTATAGCCAGAGAAACCATACATGAGTGACAACATATCATGTCCCGCTATGAGGTCAATGATCATATCAATGTTTGGCAAGGGAAAATCATCTTTAGGACACACCTTGTTGAGGCCTCGAAAGTATGTAAATATTTTGATTTCTTTTCTTGGCTTAGAGCCAAGAACCATGTTGGAAATCCATTCAGAGTAATCAATAACAAGTATGATCTTAGCCTGTAAGATTTTTTCCAATTTGGCTTTAACTAGTAAGGCCACCTTGGGTGCATCTTGCGAAGCTTTTTCTTAATTGGTTTGACATTTGGATCTACAACAAGATGGTGTACGACTAGGTTAGGATCCAACCTAGGTATGTGAGGGTAAGACATGAAAAAATAATTGTAGCTTCCTAGAGGAGTGCGGTGAGAGCTCGTTCTTCGAGCTCTAATAGTGACATTGCTATATATGTGATGTGCAAGCATTCTTCCTTTTCCAGATTGATGGGCTTAGTTTCTTCAATTAAAATGGATGAATTTTTTGGCCTATAATCATGAATGAGGGGAAGAGGAGAGTCTTCATCCTATGACACCTCAGAGAGGTTTTCACTAGGGATATGCCTCTTGTTTTTAACTTTTTTGGAGTCAAATAGTGCTCCAGAGGGCTTTTCACAAGGAGACCCATGTTTTTTTTTTCATTTTCATTTTTATTTTTGTGGCTAAAAATCTACTCTTCCCCAAAATATGCCTTTGGGTCTAATTTGTAGACATGTGCCGAGGTTTGCCCCCAGTATTTTTTTTGTTTTGTTGCCCCCATGAATCTTAGGAGTACATCCTATCTTTGGAACTCATCAATATGTGCGGTGCCTGGTTGGTCCCAGTCTATGAGTTTGAGGTGAATGAGTGGAAGGTCAATGAAGTCAATGGAGAGTTGGCGAAGGACAAAATTGCCTAGGAAGGTTTCATCATCAAGGATATCATCGTAGGATCTCTTAACTTCCTCTTCATTGATGTCTTTGATCTCAACAATTTTTCCAAGGGGACTATGATAGGTATAGCTATTTGTAGTTGTGCCCTTAGTCATTTTTAGGCCAAAACCCAAGCCTTGGCTTCTTGATAAGCAGAGAGGCTCAATGGGAGCCTTTATACCACCCTCTTCGCGGCCTAAACCACCTCCTTGGTAGTTCCATCATTCAGTAGCTAGTTTGTGGGATTGCGGGTACTTCTCCTTAAAGTAATCAAGGAGCTTGTCATCACGGGTTTGATCATCTCGATACAACCATCTATTGATGTCTAGTTCCATTTCTTGAATATTCAAGATCCCACAGGGTTAAGAATGTAGAAGAGCCAATTTATCTTGGTTGTGGTTCATTTTCTCTAGCAACCCTTGGATGGATGGATGTCCTTGAGTGTTTGGATCAAGAGATAGGGCTCAAACTCTGAATGCATCTGATAAGTTGTATTCCTCATAGCATTTTTTGTCGATCTTGACAATGGAAAGTGTGGAGTCAAGAATGTTTTATGGATCTAAATGGGCTTTGGAGGAACTGGAAATAAAAGTGCTAATATCAATCCCCGAGTAATGATTTGAGTGTGGAAAAGAGACTTCCAATGTATGACAATATGCGAAGGGCTGTGGATTAGCGTAGATAGTGACTTTAGCACCATTATGTGGAAATTTGATGCATTGGTGAAATGTGGAAGGAACAAATTTCATGGAATGAATCCATGGGTGACCAAGGAGGATGTTGTATGGGAGATCAAGATCAACATGGCATATCATGTCCTTTATTGCTAGGCCCAACTAGATGGCCAACGAGATGGTGTCTTCAGAGGTGTATTCCAAATTATCATAGGCTTTTATAGTAATGATGTTGTGTTTTATATCTGCTTCAGTGTACCCCACTTGATTTATGAATTTTAATGTGCATAAATTAAGGTTCAAACCATTATCTATCATGACACATTCAACTATGAAATCATTAACCATGATGGTGATGCAGAGTGAAATAATATGGTCTAGCTCTACTGATGGCATGTCGGAAGGTTTGAACAAGAGGCCACAAGATGCTGATAAGTGGCCTACCATGGCTTGAAACTATGTTGGGTCAATGTCATTGGGTACATGGGACTCTTGTAAAGCCTTATTGAGGATCTCTTGATGGATGGGTGAGGTGTAGAGGAGAGCTAAAATGGAGATTTGTGTGGGCGTATTCCCAAGGTGTTCTAAGAGGTTATATTGTGCACCAGAGGATAAAGCAATAATGGTACTTGCAATAGATATTCTTCCTCGATGAGTGGTAACTATGCATTGAATTTATGTACCCTTAACATGGATCACATTGAAAGAAGGTTCAATCTGGGAGATGCAACCGATGAAATTATCATAGTTGATATAGGGAGTAGTGTAATATTTTCCATTGGCATTATCCCCTTGTTTACCTATTCCTTGGTTAGGGGGTGGATTGGAATTAGCAGGTCCCTTGCTAGTGTTGTGTTGAGGAAATACATTTTGGTATATCTAGAGCTATATGTTAGACGTGGTCTGTGTTGAAATATCTAGTGTGATTTCTTATCGATTGATGAGATCTAGGATGTAATGTTTTAGCTTCATGCAATTTATAGTGGCATGTCCCTTAACACGGTGGTATTCAAAATATTCATTATCTTTATACCAGGCAAGTTTGGGAGTATATTCATCGAATGGTTGGGTCTAAGGGTACATAATTAGATTGGCCTTAGCCATTCTATGGAAGATGACGTCTAGGGGTTCACCTAGGTGGGTGAATGTGTGCTTTTGGGTATCCTAGGCCCAAGGTTTAGACTATCCCTGAGTGACTAATATAACATTTGTTTGATTTTCCATTGGTTGACAAACAGGAGGTTGTGGTGGCTATGGTCCAATTACAACTATTTGGACATGCTTGGTTTCTGTGGCACCAACAGTTAGTTCATTTTTATTCTTGTTCTAGTAGCGTGAAAGATTATTATTGGACCTGTCATGTTGTGTTTCCTTATAATGTAGCTTGATGGTACTGTCGTCTAGAAGGCCCTTCTCGAGGTCCATTCCCTTTCCTCAAATCTCTTGGTAGGTTTGTAGGCAACTCATGCGCATGTGATAGGCTAGCTTGGGGTGCATATTATCGATGAATATATTCGTCAAGTTATTTTCAAGGGGTTGATATGATAGTCTCATAATGATTCCTTTCCATTGTTGAAGGTAATCTACCAAGATTTCTCCACCTTTATGTTTGGAATTGCATAGATCCAAGAGAGATAGCTCACTCTCAGTGTTGTGCACATATTGCGATACAAATTTCTTAGATAACTCTACAAATATTATGATAGTTCCATAGAGAATCTTATAAAACCAATCAAGTACTATCCCTCCCAAGCTCTTCAGGAAAAAGGTGCATGTGATAGTTGTTATTGTTGGGAACCTATTGGAAAGCCATGTAGAATTCCTTGACATGACTGACGGTATCTCTCTCCCCCCTATATTTGTCAAATTTGGGATTTTCAAAATTCTTGGGGGAAGGGAACCACTATGATGGTGTGGTCAAACTGATAAGGACACACTTCTTAAAACTTGAAGGTCTTGCTTTCAGTCCCTATGTGGAGCTCCTTAAGAGTGTTCTTAATTTCTTCCCATTTTGGGTTGATAGGCACTAGGTTGGGTACTCCCATAAAATTGGATCCTGGTGCTTGGTATGGGTCAAATGGGTCTGGGAATATGAAGGATTTTGTGGGGTATATTGATGAGTATGGTAAGGAGATTGGCCAACTCCATAAGCAGGTTGTGATGGGGGTAGTGGCTATTGTTGTTGGTCGTAATACTATTGAGGGAGTGGAGGTAAGGTCTGCTATGGTTGTGAAGGTTTTTGATATAAGGGTTTTTCTTGTTGCAGTTCTTGGTAGACCAGGAAAGAATAGGTTTACCCCACATAGGTTGGTTGGGCATTAGTGCTACCATAGGATGGATAAGTGCCTGTGTGTTCATTCCTTCAGAGGGGGAGTGAGGTAGTTGATGTGTGCAAAAGTACTTGGTTATTGGGGAGGTGGTATAGTTTGTGTTGTTGTTGATGGAGGCATGACCAAGTAATTGGTGAATGTTGGTTGGTAAGGTTGGGTTGGTTGCATTGTGCACTGTGTAGTGGAAAAGAGGTTGAAAAATTGTTGTTGTGTTTGGGAGGTAGAAGGGTTCGTGATGTGTGAATGCTTAGGAACTCTAAGGTCTTGTAAAGCTACCTAGAAATAATGCCAAGCGGATGATGAGGTTTCTTGCATTGTTTGAGTGAATTGGTAATCTTGTTAGGAAGTGGGTGCATTGGGTTGCATTTGGGTACTAGGTTGTGGATGGGGTGCCAAAGTACTTTGGGATGAAACTGTTGGTTGAGCATGGAATGTAGGACCTTGAGGGAATAAATGTTAGTTAAAGGATCCTGTAGGTGGCATGCATGTAGTGAATTCTGGTTGATGCTACTACAGTGGAGGAATGGGGGGAGGTAATGATGTTGTTACCAAAGTGGTCATGACTTGTGCAGCTAGTAGATGTGAGACAATTGGTTGGGTAGCAATAGGATGGGTAGCAGCTGATTGGTTAATGATAGGTTGTGTAGCTTGGGTAGTGACATGTTGCATTGGTTGAGATGTTGGAGGTGGAAGAGGATTAGAAGATGAAGCTACTATAATGGAGAAGGGGGTTAACTTCTCCATAGTGTGCACTATGGGTTGGGTGGTGGTTGGGTGGAGTAAATGATGTATAACTGAGGAAATTTGGGATTTTCTTAGGCTCAGATCAATAATTTCTTCCACTATAGGCTGAAACATGTTGGTTGAGATATGTATGGGATGTACTATATTAGGTGGCAAGAGTCCAGGTGGATTGTGAATACCCTTGCACTAAAATTTAGCAAGAATGGTAGCGCTATTGTGGCCTATGATGGCACTGACCATGTGTGCATGTTCGGGATGACTCATTAAATCTTCCATGGAGCTAGTGGTAGGGACCTCATCTTTTTCAACCCATACATGTTTGATTTATACTTGGTGTCAGGGTTCAAAGGAGTCCATGGCATTGTTAGGATCCACTATTGGTTCAGACAAGCTAGTGGAAAGATTAGGATCCATATCCTTCCTCTTCCTGGAATGAGTTTTAGGTGGCATGCAAATGGAGCTAAGTCAGTATGTCTAAGGATGATGATGATGTGAGACTTAAGATTTGATATGCAAATGTATGGAAGATATCTAAGGATGACGACAATGATACAAAATGATGAAGATGTTCTAAGGACTTAAGGAATGACATGGTGTTAAAAAGTGTGTGAGTTTCTTTTCTTAATGTAGGCTCAAATGGATGTGATTTGTCAACCTAAGATAAACTTGTGGTCTTTTGGAAGATGGGATTCTCTGCCAATGCAAACCAACCTTTGGATCAAGGTGATAAGGCTACAAGGACAAACTAATCTATCCTAGACAATGCTTAGTCAAGGAGTAAAGCTAAGGGATTATTTTCATAAGATGTAGGCTCTAAGCAACTCATAAGCATGTGACACAAGGTAAGGGATGTTTTTTTATTTTCTTGGGATACTGACTTGAATTTTGGATGAAGTTTGATTGGTTGGATAGTGCTACCTAAAGAGGATGAACAAGGATGACCCTAAAATGCAATGAGGGGGATGAATTATTTTGTGATGAAGAAGCGTGAAAATATAGGTTTTCAATGTGATGACTAGTCGTATCTCTCAAAGTTGACAAAGGCGTGGTTCAAATGATACTTGCTCATAAAATGCGAGACCTTGTTGTTGAAGATGATTTTTTTGCACTTCTCACATTCTTTGATTTCTTGTTGGATTGATTTCACAATGTGTTGGTATTTCCTAGCCTCTTGATTGGCGATCTTCTGCTCTCTCTATATATATATGCGGTAATTGGAGTTTCACTTTCTTATGTTTCTCTGAATCAGACATGTCCCAGGGAGATGGATTCTATATGGTCACACTAGATGGTTTTGCAAAAGTAATCACTATTTTCTCACTGGTTCCGATTGATCTGAGTTAGCTTGGTTGAATTTGTTCAATGGAAAGAATGAGTTTGAATCATACATCAAAGACATTGACTATGCTAAGTATACCATTGATTCAAATGGGAACATAGAATTTTTTTTGCAAACACATGTCTGAAGACAATCCAACAAGGGACAAAGCAACCTTGGAGGATACAATAAATTTTGACTAGTTTGATTGATATGAAATTGTGATAGCGCAACATGCATGTTCAAGTGATTCCTTAAAGTCACCAATGTTTTCATAATTTGAAGACACCCAAGCAATAATTACCTAAGGAAATTGGCTTAGCCTTGAAAACCTTTTCTCACAAACGTAGGTACACACATGAGAGCTAATTAGAATCTGGTCATCACCAAACACACAATGAATCCAATCATGATGTCGTATTAGTAGACTCCAAATACTCAAGGTGGAATGAATGTGCGAGTATCTTGGGGAGGTTACTATCCTCCTTGAAAAAATATTATCAAGGTTTTAGAGGTGAATCAGGTAGGCTGCTAGTTTTAATGGATTTTAATAAGGGTCTCCATTCGAGTACATCCTTTGTGTCTATGAAAGTGTGATTGAGGCGTATAGCCCCACAAAGAACCTTAGCATGAGTATTCACATAAATGCGATTGAGACCCTAAGGCCCTACTATGTGTTAGGTGAGATCCGAGTATAAGCTCAAATGGTACTCAACTTTTGAGGCTTTAACCTCAAGAAGTAAATTTGATTAACGTGAGTTGGAGTGGTGTGGCTTACACCTCATTCTTAAGTGGGTCATTCCCAGGAGATTTTTACCTCAACCACCAGGCCCATTTAAAGGATTAACTTGAAAATCATGGATTGGCAACGAAAGGAGTCTAGATTTGTGATTTTACCACAAAGGGGAAAAGAGAATACTCTCCAATCCAATATTTTTTATCCCAAACACTCAAAACATGTAGTTAATTCCCAAAATATTACTTTCATAAGACAAATCAAACATGTCTAGGTTTCTGATCTTCCGAAAAGGAAAGAGGGCATAATCCCCTGATTCTTGATTTGACCCACACAAGATATCACCTAGTTAAGCTATGTTCCTAGATAAATACTAAGAAGCACAATCATTTAGTTGATGTGAACTCAGGCAACCTGCAAAATACAATGTGAGTAGTTTCAATTGATGTTCTTTGACCAACAAGCTACAAGGAGACCAGTTAATAGTTTCCCAAGTATCTTGGTCTTCGACAAGCATTCCAAATCAAGTACAATCACCCAAAAGGAGTTGTTAGTAGTAAAAAAGTTATGCAGACTGGGCGTAGATGTTGATTACAAGCAGAGTTACCAATTTGATTAACAACACTAATGACAAGATTAGCAAAAATAAGACAAAATAACAAATGACAGTACAGGCAAAAAAGTTGGTTCAGGGCAGAGACACAGAATGACGGTTCAAGTAGAATGAGCATATGCATAGACACTAATTTAACCTACAAACACAAAATTCCCCAAAACAAGCAAAGTTTTCTCTTTTTCCAGTAGGTGTTTGATAAAATCCTAAATGTTACAATCCCAAAATCGTTAGGAAAATGTTACTTCTAGTACTTTTATGATGAAAAGTTTATGAGGAATGATTTTGACATTAGGACCCCTTAGAAAAGTCACTATCTGCTAAAAAAAAGTAAAAGCGTCAAAACCCACCAAAAGCACTGTAAACCTTGCAAAAAATAAGATGTTAGTCTCAAAATTTATCCAAAATGTCCCAAATGAGAGACGCTAGTTCACGGTTGAGACTTTGAACGATGATAGATGATACAGACGCTAATTTAACAATTTTCTGCACAGATGCCTCGGTGCAAAATAGAGATGTCAATCTGTGAACTCATCATTTTTTAAGGAAAAATGGTAGAAATTTGGATAAATTTAAGGGACATGGGTCCCACTGGGTATGCCAGAAAGTGTATGGGGAAATATTCAATCAATTGAGACCGAGATTAAAAATGCAAACATTAGTGGGTTAGCATATATAAAAGATTAAAAACATAAATAAACTTGAAATAACAAGAAATCATCCATAACATTCGATAGAGCTCTAAAAAAGTGCACCCGTAAAGGCTTGTTTGATTTTCTCTCTTTTGGAGATGTGGGTCTGCTCTCTCTCAAAAAACACAAAATGTATAATCCCCAAGTGATTTTCTTGCTTGATTGTGGATGCAAATACAAATGCAAAGCTAATCAATGAAGGAAACACTCAATAACTTGTATGAGGCAACTAGTATCAAGCTTCCTACAATGAATATTTAAGCTAAGATGAGATGCAATGCAATATTTAAAATATATTCATTTACCAATTATCCTAACATGTGATATCTACTGCATTAATATTTGAAAACACGAAACAATTATGAAATTCTAGAGCTATTCTAGCATGATAACAATGCAAAATTGAGATATGATTTTCAAGGAGAAATGCCTCCTATTTATAGAATTTTGGAGGGAAGGGAAGGGCTTGGATGAGGTGGCACCTATGTGGCATCCACATATGAGCCACATAAGGGACACATAGGCTAGAGGAGAGGTCACTTTAGAGCATTTAAGGCATTGTGAGGCTCAAGGTTTCTCACACATGTGTGAGAAACCTTGGGAAATGTGTGGGGGACAAAAAGGTGGTTACATTTAAGGAAGTTGGTTGGTTTTCCCAATCCTGGTGCTGATATGGTCAAGGGCTAAAAGGCCTTTTTGGGTAAAAGCACAATAATATGTCACCCTTTTACAAAGGAAAAGGTTAACAACACCAAAACTGTAAAACTTCAAGGGCATAAAAGTCACACTTCTGTTAAGAATTTGAAGATGATGTAAATTGAAAAAATGTGTGAAATAGAATGAATTATATGCGCATAATTTTTTTAAAAAAAATTGAACCAAAATTAATATGTTTTTTGAAATTTTTAGGTCTATTTTTCATTTCTTGAAAAATGCTGTAAATCAAGGAGTTTACCTCCCGCCAAATCATTATAAGTAAAACATTTTTTTCCCTCCAATTTCATAATATGTTTTAGATGACATGTATAGCTAGTGCAAAAAAAAGGAAGAAGTGTTTTCGATCTATAGTTTTCCTGTTATCAGTTTTCAAAGTCGAACTTATCTGAAATCAACAGTTTTTGTCTCCCGCCACTTTTCCCCTATCAAAACTATACCAAAAACCAAATTACATATTAGTGAAGAGGAATCTCTTGTCTAGTGTTTTTTATGATTTTAAAATTTTTATGAATTGATTTATCATTTTTTTATATTTTCTGAATCAACGACTGCTTGACTGTTAAAATACATACTTTCAATATTTTTTAATTAAAATACACTATGTCTAATTAAAATACTATAAAATCTACATGAGGATAATCTTGACTCTGATCTCTACAAAAGGGTATTTTTGTATTTTTTTTAAAATATCATTAAAAAGACTAGGAGTTATTGAAACATCACTTTTTCTGAAATAATTTTATTTTTATGGTAATTGGACTCAAAGTGGTATAAAACATTCATTTAATAGACATTTCCAATTGGAAAAGTTAAAGAACTTATCTAACTTAGGTAGAATGAATCTAGCTAGACTATATGTTTGACCAAAATTATTTTTTAGTTAGAAATACTAAAATTCTGTTGTGCTGATAAGTTAGCCTAAAAGGTGACAGATTATTGTGCTTTTACCCTTTTATGTCATTATGTCATTATTGCAGGGGCTCTTCCCGTTCCCATTTTAAAACATCATTAGATCTAACACCGATGTTGGCGAGACCACCCGCCACCTTATTAGATTCTCTATATGAGTGAGAAATATAACATTTAAAGAAAATTTAGATTATTTCTTTAGAATGCCTTTTAATATGATCTATAGACCAAGATGTTGGTGATTCCCCTTTAAGGAATCTTATAATATTGTTGGAGTCCCCTTCTAAACAAACATAATTAAGGTTAAGATGTCTAGCAATAGAAAGAATCTGGAAGGCTCCCATGGCTTCTGCATAGTGGTTAGACTGGGTATCCAAGGGAAGAGCCACTACAACAATGGAAATGTCATTCTCATCTCTTATCACTCCCCACACCTAGTTGGCCCGGGATTACCCTTGGCCACCCTATCAAAATTAATTTTCACCCATCCAGGAGGAGGGGAAAGCCACATGACACCATCTCTATTCTTCTTAGTATTACCAACACTTCTGGAAATATCAATAGCCAATTGCCAACCTTGGGAAATAAAAATGTCCTCCATTTTGCATATAACATTTTTCTAGGAATTAAAGTTATGTACATTTTATTAATGGTATTGGTAAAAATGTTTGAATGTGTTAATGAAAGAATTGGTAATGGGAGTAGCAGTAGCATTCACGTGTTTCTCCTCCTCTTAATGGATCTATGAACATTTCTGAAACAACAATTTGAATAGAATCTTTACATTATTCATTGAAAATTTATTCAAATGAGGTATTATTTATATGAAAAGTGTTTGACAAGAAAATTTTAGGAATGTGCAAGTAGCAATGTAGCTAGTAAAGCTAGGGGTGGAATTCTAACTTGAAGACTAATAGTTAATTTTTTTAAATTTTATCTATGAGTATGGATTTTATTTTAGTAGTTGAATGCTAACAACTGTTCTAGATGAATGATACAAGATTTCTTAGGTTATATTCCTTGAAAATAAGTGTGTATTAGTTTTATGTTGTTAGAAAAATAATGAAATGAAGAGCAAGGAGATTGTTTAATCTAAGAGTTAGGTTTAAGAAGTGATACCATGAATAATGCAAAACTAAGTGCATACACCAAAAACAATTAGGCAAGGAGACAAGATTTTGAAGGGGGAAAAGCGTAAAAAAACCCCCGTGATAATATTATGAATGGGCAAAAATGCCTAGAAAAAGAGAGAGAGAGTGAGCTATGCTCTTACAATGATATCCAAGAAGAAGAGAAAAAATTGAGTCTAGTATATGTTGTAGAGAGAAGGAGAGCCATCTCTTTAATAGAGAGGTGAGGAGGGAGTTACATTGTAACTCCCATTTCTATGGATGCCACATATCATAAGTGTGTGAGACAAGTGTAGTATTCCTCATAAGGAGGAATATCTAAGATTACAAGAATAAAATAAAGAATACCTTGGTTTATCCTACTAAATATAACAACCAAGGAAAGATTAATTCTAACACCTCCCTTTAATCTTTACTTGGGGGTTTACAATCAAAGGGTGTTAAACCCAAATTTGTACAATGAATCTGGAATTTCTCTCTAGAAAGAGACTTTGTCAAGATATCTGCAACTTGATCTTCTCCTTTGCAGAAAAAGAGGGACACTTGTCTGTCTTGAATGTGTTCTTTGATGAAGTGATGATGGAGAGAAATGTGCTTTGATCTTGCATGATAAACTGGATTCTTTGCTAAGGCAATTGCACTTTGATTATCACAGTATAAAGGTGTGGGGTCATTCTGAGGTAAGCCCAAATCTGCAAGTAATCTTCGAAGCCATAGTGCTTCTTTAGAGGCAGTAGTACATCCTTTATATTTAGCCTTGGTAGAACACAGTGAAACTGATTGTTGATTTTTTCTTTTCCAATAAATTGTACCTGAACCAAGGAAAAAATAGTAACCACTAGTGGATCTCCCATCATTGGGGTCACCTCCTAGATCTAAATCAGTATAACCTTTAAGGGTAAAATCAGCATTAGCATCATAAAATAAAGCATAATTTGGAGTACCTTTAATGTACCTTAAGATTCTTTTAGCAACTTTTAAATGTGATTATTGAGGTTTAGACATGTATCTAGAAACTAAGCCTACACCATAAGAAATGTC
>MU224432.1:1541008-1569704 GCA_018584345.1 Thuja plicata | reverse complement strand
GATCCAAACAGAGAATAGCTTATTCCAGCTTTCATTTTTAGAATTAATTAATTCGAGAATAGGCCCTTATTCTGGAATAGGCCTATTCTGGATAAGTTAATGCCATGCACCAAACGGGCCCTTAGTGGAATAGGTCATTCTCAGAGATGAGAGTTAGAAATTATTCAGTCATTTTTGTGAGAATTTTGTGTATTTTTATGAGAGTGTGTGATCTTGGTAGAGTTTTTGTTTGAATTATTGGAAAGTTTGGAAGATTGGAGTCTCTAGAAGGAGAAATCTTGTTGGAGTATAACATAAGTCATCATAAAGGATTCTTCATAGGATTTCAGGTAGGGTCTAGCCTTGAAGGAGATTCCCCTTGCTTTCTTTGTCTAAAATATTAATTAGTGTTATTGTTTCTTCTTATACTTGTGGTGTGTGTATGATATGTGTGTGTTCAAATGGATTTGAAGGCATGATAAGTTTGTTTTGAATGTTTTTTTTTATTGGAAAAACTCTCTGAAAGGATGAAGTTCTGTGTGTGAACATTTGATGGAAAAGTTGTGATATCTCTCCATGTTTTCTCAGTGTTCTGGTAATTCTTTGTAGAATCCTTTGGTTAATTTTGGGAGAGGTCTTTTTATGTTTCATAACTCTGATTTTATTCATTGGAGCCATTAGGAATTATTTCATGGTTCATTTGATTGATATATCATTTTTATTTCCCATGTTTTGTTAAGTACACGTGTCTATTCCTAGAGAAAATTATAGATGGATATTTGCGTTGGAGTAGGTTTGATGAGTTTTATAGAAGGAAATGAGGGGATATCAACTGGGGCTTCCTCATATTATGCTTCTAGTGCCCAAAATTTACCCAGTTCATCCCACAAGTGAAGTTTGTGATGTTTCTTCTTATTTTTGCCCATGTCCTCACCAACTGCTCAATTATAGTGACTAACTGCGCAGAAGTCATGACGCAGTGCATAGATTCATGAAATATTTTATATATTAAGTCACCAGATGTGCAGGAGTTCAATCCAACTGTGCATAACAGATAACCAAGTGCAAGAATCACTTGTTAGGTCATTTTTAGGGTTAAATTGATGTTTAGGGTTCTCAATTTGGACCAGAGGCTAATCTAACCATATATTTGACTCATTTGATTGCATATGTCTTGGATTATTTTGTGTTATCTTTTATGGTGTATTTAGATTCCTCTTTAAGTGTTTTGGTGCATTTTGAGTGTTAGATTAGGGTTTAGGGTTGTCTTGTGGAGTAGGGACGATGTATACTTTCCTAAACTCAATCTATTGTTGATTTTACATTGATTTTATTTCATAATTTTGTATTTTAATTCTGGTTTTGGGGGTTGGGAACCTAAGAACACTAGGTGAGTGGCTCGCAGTGAGGGGTTGGGGCCTTAAGTGGCTACCAAGGAAAACCCACTATTGAGTTATCCTAACCAAGTGAAAAATTAACAACAATTAATGGGATGGGGGGATTTAAACTAAATAAGATAAATTTATGACTCACCCATGCCACTAGTGCTAATACAAACTAGGGATGTGAGTGGGAGAAGGTGTCTTTATGATGGTACAATCAAACAACCTTGTCTCCATGGAAGGTGTTCGGTTCTGCATGTACCTACTTGGGGTCTGTGTGTGTGATTTTTACACCTTCATGAGATTAGTTTTTTATCTAACAATTCTATGGAAAAATATCAATAAGTAAGCTAAGAATTGAAAGAATATCATTAAGCATCCTGTGGATCTCTAACTAAGAATGCTAATAGAGATCTCTCAGCTTAAATCTACTAGTGAGAGTCCTAGAATGAGAAAATTGATAATGACATGCCTATCTAGTTCATAATTCTCTCAAATTGTCTCAACAATTCATCCAAATGCTCTCACAAATTCTTGAAAATGCTCAAATTGCTTTGATCTCTCTAAAAATTACTATAATGTAGATGCTTTGCATTCAAATGTCTAGGATATCTCTTATGCTTACAAAATGCTCTTTATTTATAGGATTTTCCCAAGTGTAGGGGTGGAGTCAATTGATCATGGTTTAACCTTGGTTGACTGAAACACTTTCAAATGGTTTCAAATGAGGGGATAATTTAAATGATTTTCTAAAATGTTGGGACAAGATGAGTGGAGGAAATTGAAAAGATCAAATTAGTGGTTGATATTGCAAATTTGGAGTGATCCATGTGCTTTGTCTTCTAATTTCTCATTGGTTCCTCAAATTCTTGTTAATAGATAATAGGATTTATTAATTCAATCAATTAATTAAATTATCCATGTAAGGGAATAGGTTAGATTTGACTTTTAATTTAAACTATCAATTAATTGATTAAAATAACTTATATAGTTTTATTAATCCCTTTAGGCTTATATTTAATTAATTAATGTCATTGTTAATTGATCCTTTGATGAAATTTGATTTGTCCCAATTTGATTTAATAAATTTCCATTTGAATTGATTAAGTCTATTTTGATTGATTTAGAGCAATTTGATGAGATTTGATGCAAATTTGATGAAAAATGTAGATTTGGTTGAAATAGAACACCTGATCAATTTTAGGTGTCTACAAATGCCCCTCTGTGAATTGATGTGCGAAGTGCATTGATTCAAAGAAAACTTGATGTCCTGATTCAATGATTCGATGCCTAATTGATTGATCTGATTGATACAAAACCTGATTTGATGATAACCCAATTTAGATGCAGAACCTGATTTGATGATAACCCAATTTAGATGCAGAACCTGATTTGTAACTCTAATGCAAAAATTGAGGCGATACCCTGATTGAAAATGCCCTACTGATGATAGTTTGAAATTTCAATACCCCAAATCTCAATTTATGTTTGATGAAAAATATAATGCATAATCCAGATTTGATCACAATTTCAGTGCCCCAGATTTTGATTGATGTTTGATGAAAAATATACTGCAAAATCCAGATTTGATCACAATTTCAATGCCCTGGATTTCAATTGATGTTTGATGTAGATTTTATTGATGATAAGATGTTGCCATTGATGATAAAAAAAAACTCTGATATGAATCCTTGATTTGAATCTTTGATGTGGATATGATGCCCCCTCGGGAAATGAATCGAGATGATGTTTAGATGATTTGGTTGAGTTTAGGAAATTGAGATTCATTTCTCGATAAAATCAATTTGAAAATGTCCTAGTCATGAGAGAATTTGATAATTGATAAAATGTTATTGATGTGTTGATGATGATTGGATATCACTTGATGTCAGTCAGAATCACTTGGTTGATGTTGTATTGATGTCAATCAGATAGGATAGGTAGGTTGATGGATTGATTAGATAAATTGATAATTCGCTCTCAAGATCTAGAGAGACGAAAAAATGGATTGATTTTCCTTCCTCAAGATCTAGAGTTAGGAAATTTGATGCGCTCAAGATGAGAAAATGGATGATAGGATAAAGGATTGACTTGAAATGATCAATTAGATGATTTGACTGATTGATATTTGATTTGATTATATTTTATTGGATGATTAATGGGGGGAGGTTGATAGATAGGGTCATTTGATATGATTAAGGTGCAGATGTAGGTACATGTAATGAAGAGAATTAGGTTGCCCCTAGTTGATCAGATGGTGAGGTTTCCCCTAGGTGAGCAGATGCATAGTGATGATATCTTTGATGTAGCATTGATCATTTGATGTATCAGACATTTAAGGAGATTGATTAGGACTTTGATGATGTAACCATGATTAACTTCCACCCCCTTTCGGGAAAATCCCATAACAACTCCAATGCAAGATTAATTTATATGAATGCAACTAACTATCCACTTTTTCTTGCAAAAGAAATGCAAAAGGAGATATAGTTTCATCATTGAGTGTTGCGAAACTAGGATAAAGTACAATCATCACTGACCACATCATTTTGTAACTATTAGAAACTAGTACAACCCCTACTAGTTGAATAATCAACTATGAGAGTCTGAATAGCGGTTTCATCAGATTCAATGTTGTAGTTGGATTTTGGTATTAAGATATGGAAGATCTAAATGACCAAGGTATCCTTTTGCGTAAACATATGGATATTAAATCCCTTCCATATGCACAATGTCCTCGATGACTCTTTGATGGTCATGTCTTTAGACAAAATTGCATATTTCAATGAATCAATCATGAAATAATCACATAGAAATCAAGAAAAATGACATGCTTTTATCATTGCTGATCTAGTTGAACATCATTGATTGGCCAGAAAGACATGACTTGAAAATTCAATACCTCATCAAAACCTTAGTGCTATTGTTGTATCCATATTTCAAATAGAATTCCATCCATTCTGATCTGTTTAGGTTTTGCAAAATTTTAATCCTGATAATAATAAGTCAATGAACGTTAAGGATTACGTTGGTGTCAAAATTAGATGGGAAATTGAACAATGATGTAAATCAAAGGTTCAAGTATCTATTTAGTTGGTTTGATGCATTGATTCATGTGAATTGGTGTTTGTTTGTTGAAATTCGCTGATTTGGATTAAGGCCCCCAGTTAGAAACGAATGCGTTGGGCATGGGCAAACTTCCAAAATATGACAAAAGCTTGGTTTATGCAAGATGCATCTCAGAGACTTTATGAAAAGATTTTTTTGATTTTTTTAATATTTTTTTTTGGATTTTTTGGATTTTTAGAATTTTTTTTTATTTTTTAAGTTTTTTTTTATTTTTTATTTTTTTTAAAGATTTTTGGTTTTTTTTTAAGAAAATTATCAGCTCTCAAACAAGATCACATTGGTTTGCCCCCAATGTATAGCAAGGTATAGGACATGACGAATGGATTTGCAAGCTGATGGATCAGAAATGGAAAGGTCATTGATGGATGAAGAATGTGAATGTGACCCATAGGACCGTCTCCTCAAGATTACCCAAGCTAAGGTAAAAGGATATAGCAATGAGAAACATGTTTTGGATAAGCAACGAAATTCAATGACGTATTTTTATATAGGATAATGACTTGATGTCATGAAAGTGGGTGGTCCAAAAGAGTGGACATGTCAAGAAGTTTTTTGAAATATTTTTTTGCATTTTATGTTCTTCATTTTGATCAAGACCAAGGGTTCAATTTGGATACAATGTGGATAGGATAAAACAATCATGATAAAGGGGTGATGGAGGCTATGAGGGGATGATTTGGGATTAGCAAGTTCATGATAGGATAAGATGGATGCAACAAGTGAATAAGCTGATGGGAAAGATAATGGATGTCCATATACCTGATGCTCATGGATATGTTCAACCTTGTCAAGATCAAAGGTGAAAGAATGAATATGGATGCGAGTGAGCTGAATGATAGGAAGATGGAAGATAGCAAGGATGAAACTTGCCCCCAAGTGTAGAGAGCAAGAGGGAGGAATTACACATGATGCCTGATTGCTAGGTTTTCATCATGGTACTTGTCCAAGGTGCCACAAAAAGTGGTTTTTACCATAGGACAAATTGATTTATCTTTACTTTTTCTACCAAGGTGCCTGTTTACCAGGTTTTCACAAAGGCACTTTTCTCTTTTTCAATTTTTTTTTTCTTTTTTTGTATTTTTCAAAATTTTCCCAACATCTGGATCTTTGGACAATGCTCTTCTGAAATATATGTTATAATATACCATGAATATGGCTAGGGTGCTCAACAATATTGATAAGGTGATGATAAAGGACACATATGGAGGATAAGGGTAGATGGTGGTAAATATTTTATGCCATAGATTGGATAAGAGGGATAGAAAGATGGAGAGCATGTGTTGGATAATGAATGTGAGGACATGAAGAAGGTATATTATGGATGGAAATGTTGGCAAGATCAACTTTGACACACACTTTGAAGAGTGGTGGAATGATCAAGGAACAATAGATAGCGGAGGTAAGGATGTAGCTAAGATAGTGGATTTTGGGATATAGGAACCCAAAGTAGACTTGGAAAGTGGAAAATGTTTGGAAGGAGATGGAGTGAAATCCTTTGGAAGCTTGAATGTCAAATTTGATTTTTCTTTTGTGTGAAAGTATTTCAAAAGTGACTTGGGAATCCACATAGTCTTTGATTTTTCTTTCTTTTGTGATGCTTTTGAATGCATTTCTTCCATGAGGGATTTTGGAACCCACATTTTCTTTGATTTTTCTTTTTTCTTGGTGGACCTGTGTGGCCTTTTGGATATTTCTTTTTTCTTTGTGGACCTTTGCGGAATTTTGGATATTTCTTTTTTCTTTTGATTCACATGTTGATTAGATGGGACATGGTGATATTTATACATATGTGGATTCCTGGATTTTTGATTTTTATGTTGCGTATCCAAATTGCTTCCAAAAGACTTGGGAATTATGGGTGAATAGGAAAAATATGGAGGGTTCATATGGATTGGTGTTTGGAAATTCTTCAAGTATGTGTAGGATAAGTGAATGGAGAGCTAGGGATGGTAGGAATGATTGATGGAGGAATATAGGGACCTAATATTCATGGAAGGGATGAAGACTTTAGCTTCGGGACATAGGAACCTAAAATATATTTGGATAATGGTGAAGGCATATGGATGCAATTGAATAGAGGGAGATAAGGTGTGAAAGGGATATCAACATCTTTGGAATGAGTTGCATTGTTGAGGTTCTCATCTTTAAGATTTATCTTTCTACCAATAGGCTCATGAAGAAATTTCATAGGAACAACTTTGATAGGATCAACCAAGATTTGATGAGATTTATTATCATGCAATGAATTTGGAGGAATGATGGTTTGTTGAGGTGAATATTGTTAGAATAGTCATAGTTTAGCTAATAATTAAATCATTTAATTATTAGTCTATTCACTCTATGCTTAAGTTATACTTAGGCAGCTTTATAAATCTTTAGGGTTTTCACCTTTAGGGTTTCGTGATTCCTTTTATAAGGATTCACTTCTTTGCATTTCATAACAGAGATTATTGTATTCAGTATTGTTGTTAATAGAAGCTTTATTCTTTTCAACATGGATTTCAACTCTCTGGCTTTTTAGCCGCCATAGCTCTCTTTCTTCTGTCTTCTTTTTGCTTCTTCTTGTGACAGTCTTGCATGCAAGTGTTCTTGGGTGGATTTGTGTTTATCAAATACAACATGGTATCAGAGCTCTCCTGCTGCTCACTGTTCTGGTCTTTTTGAAGCAAGCTTACTGCAGTTCGGGGGTTTGAAGATCGCCAGTCTTTTCTGGCATTTTTCTTTGGTTCTGGGGGGTCTTTGTTTTTTGAGGCACTTTGGACCAAAACCGACCTCACGGTTGCGTCTAGAAGGCCCAAAAACTCTAGAATCCATATAAGGCTCATCCGTTTTGGACACCGGAGCCTCGGGGAGAAATTTTTTGACCTTCTAGGGCCGTACGGGCACGGTTTTCAAGAAAAAAAAATCATTTTTTAATGATTTTTCATGCGTTTTATTAAGCAGGCAGTGTATTTTGATGGGCGCCACCGCCGTGCCACCTACGTGCCACCGTGCCGCCTAGCGGCCCCCGTGCTACCACCCTGCAGTACTCCGCCGACCCTCCGCCGACAGCTGCCCTGCGGCCACCGCCCACTTCCGCTGCCCTCCGCAGCCCTCCGGCGTCGCTGCCCGGCCCTGCCACCACTGCGCCCCGCCGCCCCTGGCCTCCTGGACCCCACCACCTCTGCGCCGCGCTTAGCGGCCCCCGCCGCCCCGCCAGCTCCCCTACGCAGCTCCGCCGACGACAATGTTTTTTTTAAAACCCCCGTGGGCTTATTTACTGAGTGGCTGGTCATATGAATGACCAGGACCTGCGGCCCAGCCCCCTGAGTGCGCCATGCACCCGGGGGCCCACTTTTTTTAGCCCTAGGGGCTTAAAATTTTTTTTCTGAGGCCTTTCTGACCCTCCTGGAGTGTTTTCGCTCTATCTTGAGCATCCAGGGGTCTTGTTTCGACTTCGATATACCGTCGGAAAGCTCTTTCCAAGAAATTTCTGATGATGGAGGTTAGGTTTTTGGGTTCTACCATTTTGATATTTTTTTTCTGTCAAAGTCCGATGTCTATTTTTGCCTTCCGGGAGTCATATCTGGCTCATCCGGACTCCATTTTTGGCAAACCATATATCATCGCAAAGCTGGTTCAGTGAACTATTCAGTTGTAGAGGTATTTTTTCTAGATTTTTCTCTAGGTTTTCTCTCCTCTGAGTTTGGCAGTTTATGCACTATGGTGGATTGCTTGGGTCTATAGGTCATGGGATCTCTTCTTCTCATATTCTAGCTCACTCTTCTTTCTGACTTCTGAGCTTGTATGCTTCTTCTGTTGCATTTTTGTTCTGTAAACGCACTGAGATAAAGTGCCTACTTCTACATTTCTGGTATCTTGTACACCTTGTATGGTTGTTGTACTTGCACTCTGTTATAAAGTGCCATGGGGGGTTATGATGCTTATGCCATTTTAGGCGTATCCACCTTTATCAAGTGAGCATACCTTCCACGACATTAGCCCATGCTATGTGTCGGTGACACCACCCTTTATCCTGTGTTTGTACTTCTGTTGCACTATTGGTGTTCCTAGTTCTTTCTTTTGTAGATGTTTCTGGCATTGCATTTCAGTGTTCCTGTCACCTCTCCCAGTTCAACATTATGGGGGGGGTTCACCTGTTGGTTCTATTGCTTCCTGGTTTGATTGATTAGCTCTTCAGACATTGTCTTCTCTACCTAGTCATGCACTTCAGTGGGGGTTCCAGCAGTCTCTTCTGACAGAGTTTTCAGCTTCATGCTTCAGAGATACTTCTTGCTCATTCTTGTTCCTCTCTTTGGGACTTTCCCTAGATTGAAGGCTTAGTTTCCTTCATCTAGTTTTCTTTCTTATTTTGGGTACCTGATCAGGCCTTGTTGCTAGGACCCATCTTTCCTGCTTTCTGCAGTAGTCTTTAGCTATTTTTCTTCTCCCTAAGTTACACTTAAGGGGGGGTGTTAGAGTAGTCATAGTTTAGCTAATAATTAAATCATTTAATTATTAGTCTATTCACTCTATGCTTAAGTTATAATTAGGCAGCTTTATAAATATTTAGGGTTTTCACCTTTAGGGTTTTGTGATTCCTTTTATAAGGATTCACTTATTTGCATTTCATAACAGAGATTATTGTATTCAGTATTGTTGTTAATAGAAGTTTTATTCTTTTCAACATGGATTTCAACTCTCTGGCTTTTTGGCCGCCATAGCTCTCTTTCTTCTGTCTGCTTTTTGCTTCTTCTTGTGACAGTCTTGCATGCAGGTGTTCTTGGGTGGATTTGTGTTTATCAAATCCAACAAATATGGAGGAGCATGACAAGGAATTGATGGGATACTTCGATCTTGACAAGGATCTTTGGATGGTGTAGAGAGGGTGCTTTGCTCTTGATTTTCAATATGTTCATAGGAAATGATGGAAGGGATATCTTGATCTTTCTTGGGAAGTGGAGAGGTATGTAGCTCTTGAGGTGGAGGGATATCTTGATCTTGCTTGGGAAGTGAAGAGGTATGTAGCTCTTGAGGTGGAGGGATATCTTATTGGAAGAAATGAAAGGGTGCAAGGAGATCATCACATGATTCTATGGATATGGGAAATTCATCAAATATGAGAGGGGATTGTATAGAATATTGATCTTGATCTTTATTGATATTTGTTTCTTTTCTCTTTGGATTATTATCTTGACATGGAGCCACTTCTAAGGACAAGGTAGATATTTGGATATGCGTGGGGAATGTCTGGAGGAATGGTGGAGAATCCTTTTGAATAGGCATTGAAGTACATGATACCTTAGGGTCTAAGATCTTTGAAGAATAGAAATGATTTGTAGAAAGGTTTAAGTTAGCTTGGGTTTATTTTAGAGGTAGCCCTTGAGGGTAGACATAGTCAACATGGAAAGTATCATCATTAGGCTCTCTTTAATGGATGAATTTTGGATAGTTGTGAAGCTTTGTGAGATAGATGAAGGATGAAAGGAGTAAAGGCTATGGGAGAAACCTTGCTAGATAGAGGTTTGTACATTAGGTCTTTCTTGAGAGTGGTACCTTTCTCTTTATTCTCTTGATCACAAATAGAATGGTCATGAAATTTATCTTGATCCAAGGTAGGTTTGTTGCGCTAAAATGCTTCTTTTCTTGGAGAATATGAAGATACAGATGGCTCATAATCATAACAAAAAGGACAGATTGATCTTAATGATGGCTTTTTAGATGATGTATCCTTTTCTTTTTCCTCATCCTTATTTAAGGTTGATATATCATAATTATGAGAAAGCTTAGCTCCTAATTGAGCAAAATTTAAGAAATATGCTTCTTTATCCCTCTTCAAAATTAAGTGCATTGTTTCCATAAACATGGGATCCTGGGATGCCTCAAACATTTCATCTTCAATTACTTCATTGTATTGAGTCCTATGGAGATTTAATCTTGATTTTGATAATTATTCTCCACCATAGGATTGATTTGTTTCTCCAATAGATTCATCATTATAAATGTTTTTGAAGAATTTGATCTATTTGTTGCACTAGACATAAATAACTCTGAAAAGGGTATCCAATTATGATTTCAAAATCCTTCTAAATCCTCAGGAAATTCCCCCTATTTGCCCTTTTTTTTTTTGTTTCTGGGCGTCACTTCAGTTAGGTCTACGCGTGACTTTGCACTATGAACGCGGTAACTAGAATTGTTGTAAGCATGACTTTACAGTTGGTAGGCATGATTTTGTCATTTAAAAGCATTGTTTCACAACTTATAGGCGTTACTTTCCAGTGATTTATGTGTCGTTTCAATAGTTGTTGGTGTAACTTCAGTTTGCAAGCGTAACATGAATGTTTGTAAGCATTATTTAACTTGTTGTACGTGTCATTTTGCTAGAAAAGTTGGTTTATCATAGTTTTTAAGGATTTAAAAGTATAGAGTCTGTGATCATATTTGTAGGATTGAATTCTTATCTAAAAATCAAGACACAAACACATCACACACATCAAGTTTGCATCTTACTCCTAAAACACATGAAGTGTATGTTCTTGGATGTTTTCACGGGTCTTGCACCATAAATTCTTCCAAAAAATCTACCTAAAGTCAAATTTGGCGATTAAACAATGGCTCTAATAAGGTAGCTTGCTAATTAACTGGGTTGTAGTTAACACCTCCATTCTAAACCATGAAGAGTCTCTTATACCCTCATTACAAGGGCTTCCCACACGCACGAAAGTATGATTTTGCGCAATACCAAAGGACTACTCGAGGAAGTGAAAATTCTCAACATAATTTAGTCACGTCAACCCTTTGGGGAGGAGTGCATTTGATTATAGTGCACTGGGTAGTATCACGACTTAAGTGATTGTCTCCCACTTGGGTCGTTCCCTCTCACCATCCTCGTAAGGCAAATCTTGGGAGGTAGGTCCTCTATGTATCTAGGATGTTCATGAAAGTAATAAATTGAATTTAGTCAAGTAAGTTTGGAAATTTGATTCACTCAAAGAGTGAAGAGCATATCCCTATTATATGCACCCTAAAATGGTCGCCTAGACTTTGGGCCCCATTTTATCATTTTATCATTTTATCAATTTCCTGAATCAATACTTTGCAATATTTTCAATTCAAATCAATTTCCTTGATCAAATTGTAATTAATTCAATTAGGCTATGATTAAGAGACAAAAATCCCACCACTTAGGAGGATGTGATGAAAAAGGGATTTTTATTTAATTTATTTCCTTTTTCATCAAAAGAAGAGCTTTAAGTGGGGATTTTTATTTATTTAATTAAAAGGGGTTTTCTTTCAATTAAATAAATTAGAAGAATTTTATTTAAATAAATGGGGGAAATTGAATTTAATTAAATAAGAGGAATTTTATTTAATTAAAAGGGAGAAATTTACTTTAATTAAATAAGATAAATTTTATTCAATTAAAAGGGAGATTAAATCTTTTAATTAAATAAGATAAGGTTTATTTAATTAAAAAGAAAATTAAATCTTTTAATTAGATAAAAATGAGCAAACCTTAGGAAATATTGAAATAATTGAATAATTGAATTAATTACAATTTGATCAAGGAAATTGATTTGAATTGAAAAATGTTTCAAAGCATTGATTCAAGAAATTGATAAAATGATAAAATAATAAAATGATAAAATGGGGCCCAAAGTCTAGGCGACCATTTTAAGGTGCATACATTTGCCCCTGTTTGACTAATGTGTGATCATTCTGGGAACACATGTAGTCAAAGAATGCAGTTGAAGTTTGAGATCATTTTGGGATCACAAAACAACACAGACGTGTGATCATTCTGGGAATACATCAAGACAAAAATAAGTAGATTTAAAAAGAGACAAGGTCAACACCGTTGTATATAAGTAATTGACATGTCAAGGTTGATATAATTAATAAAGATGAATCAAAGATTGAAGTTTGATAGGTACTGCCCCCCTCGTGATCGAAATCAAAATGAGATAGAGGAGAAACAACAAATTGATAAATTTGATCAAATCAAACTAAAGATAAGGTTTTGGTGTTCATTTCCTTATCTTCTTTCGTGATCTCAATCAAAATTTTCTATCTTTGAAAGGTTGTGGTCAATTAGGGAACACATGTAGTCAAAGACCTATTACTAACCTTAATTCCAAACACTTCAATCACTCTTGTTCATTTTTAACCTCTTGACAAGGAGGTTTTTAATAAATTGAAATGTGGTTCAATTTCTCCATTTCTTTCTACCACCCAAATACAACACTTTTAGCTTTTTGATCAACTTTGAAAAGTTGAGAGCATATACCTAATGTCTTGTTTGGAATGGACAATAATAGGGTGGCCCTATTAAGCTAGATCCAAATGAAAATTCCACAATCTAAGCAAAGCAAGCTTATTAAGTGAAATACCTCATTTCAATGCTAGCAAAGGCTAGGCACATTTTTGAGGCTTTTTTTGCTTTGTATTTTCTTACTCACCTAGTGGCGATCATTCCCTCTCTATTTCCTCCAACAAGTTAGTCAATACCAAAACCACAGTGAAGAAAAACAAATTGAATTGACAATGAATTTAAGATCCTTAAAAAAAAGTTCAAAACAAAGCTTAAGGACTTAAAAAATGAAATCAATTGAAAGAAGGAAATTTTATTTTGTAAGCATTACTAACTTTAACATAATGTTCAAATAATGCTTGCTCTTCTTCTAAACTCTCCAAAATGATTGCATTATGAATTTGTTTAGAGTTCTTATTTTGGAGCCTTACCTCTTTTCTTTCTCTTTTGATCCTCAACTCTGGTTTCTGCACTTTTAAATGTCTGTTCATTTGCAGAATAATTAACAACAGAGCATTATTATTCTGAATTTATTAATCTGCAAGTAAAAAAACACAAAAGATAGTAGGCATCATTTTACAACTTCTAGGTGTTACTTTGTACTACACTTAGTGTTGCTTTGCACTAATCTAGGCGTTGCTTTGCACTCTGTTAGGCGTTACATTACTAATCACAGGTGTAAAAAGAAACTTCACAAGCATGACAAAGCAGTGTAAATGAGTTAAAATAAAGTGCACAGGTGGCAGAGAATAATGAACATGCGTTATTTCAGGGATCTTAAGCGTCGCTTTATGAGCATAGACGTCAGTATTTAGCTGATAGGCATGAAATAAGTTAGACAATAAAATAGAAGGAATTATTAGGTGTCATTTTACTGCTTGCAGGCGTCATCATTTTGCTTCTAAGCACCGCTTTACCTGTAATATGCAAAATACACACAAAATCAAGCAAAAACCTATAAAATATGATTAAAAATGAGGATTAGAGGCTTAAATCCCCATGGTGGGTGTCATTTGTGTGTGTGATTTTTACACCTTCATGAGATTAGTTTATTTTCTAACAATTCTATGCAAAAATATCAACAATTAAGCTAAGAATTGAAAGGAAATAATTAAGCATCCCATGGATATCTAACTAAGCATGCTAATAGAGAGCTCTTAGCTTTAATCTCTACTAGTGATAGTCCTAGAATGATAAAAATTGATAATTATATGCCTATCTAGTTCATAATTCTCTCAAATTGTCTCAACAATTCATCCAAATTCTCTCACAAATGCTTGAAAATGCTTAAATTGCTTTGATCTCTTTAAAAATGACTATAATGTAGATGCTTTGCATTTGAATGTCTAGGATATCTCTTATGCTTGCAAAATTCTCTTTATTTGTAGGATTTTCCCAAGTGTAGGGGGTGGAGTCAGTTGATCATGGTTTAACCTTGGTTGAGTGAAAGACTTTCAAATGGTTTCAAATGAGGGGACAATTTAAATGATTATCTCAAAGGTTGGGACAAGATGAGTGGAGGAAATTGAAAAGATCAAATGAGTGGTTGAGATTGCAAATTTGGAGTGATCCATGTGCTTTGCCTTCTCAATTCTCATTGGTTCCTCAAATTCTTGTTGAAAGATAATAAGATTTATTAATTCAATCAATTAAATAAATTAGCCATGTAGGGGAATAGGTTGGATTTGATTTTTGATTTAAACTATACAATTAATTGAATAAAATCAATTATATAGTTTGATTAATCCCTTTAGGCTTATATTTAATTAATTAATGCCATTGTTAATTGATCCTTTGATGAAATTTGATTTGTTCCAATTTGATTTAATAAATGTCCATTTGAATTGATTAAGTCCATTTTGATTGATTTAGAGCAATTTGATGAGATTTGATGCAAATTTGATGAAAAATGCAGATTTGGTTGAAATAGAACACTTGACCAATTTTAGGTGTCTACAGGGTCGTGAATGATAGTACCAAGATAAAAACAAGGGGTGAGGGATATGAGATGAAACTCACCTAGGTTGTAGATTAGAGTCCCTAAAAATGTGATAATGCCTCTGGTGGTCCTTGTAGTCTTTTGTGTATTTGCTGCTATGGAATATTTTTGGGAGAGTCTTCACAATCTTAGGAGTATCCTAGTTAAGTCCTATTGCGTGGACCTTTGTTTCTATCTCCTAGCATGGGGAGTGGACCTTCTTGGATCCGCATGGTTGGGTGACTAATATTTATTATATCAGGGTATTGTTCGTGGTCTCATGGACGATCCTTATTTATGTCCTTTTCCAGTTTAGCAGTTGAAGGATTTATATTGTATCATGTATCTTGTTGAGATGTAATTGATGTAAATGTATTTTTGTAAGCTCTTGAAAGAAGACATTTGTATATGAGGCAATGATATAAACTTATTCAAAGCAATGTAATGAGGAATGGGTAGTTCTAGGTGAAATGAAAGGGAAAGAATATTTTCTAATTTGTATATGTTACAAACATTAAATGAAGTAGATTATGTTATTTATTTATAACTATTTATTCTCTTACTTTACCCTTCTATAATGGAAATGAACTTAGGTATACAAAGTTATTTATAATACTTTCTTGTGTTTTATGAACGTAGACCTAACCAATGTTGATTTATTGGTAAATGTTCAAAGAAGAGTATTATGAAATAGTTGATCAATAAATGAATTTGGGAGAAAATGATTGGTTATGTTTTCAATGAAGTGAAATGGTAATTTGACTAGTGCATAGTCGGAAAATGGAAGCACTTCCATTGTGGAATGGTTTAGCCTTTCGAGTAAGTGGTTTGGGGTCATGTCAAGTGCCTTCAATGGGTCTTTGACTTGGATCTGGCTTTCCCCTTGTTCTGCCCCATTTCCCACTTTTCTCCAGCCTGTTTCTAGCATCCTAAACTGCAAAAATGATATTTTTGACCTCAGGCTCAAAATCAACCTTTTTGGGTCAAGGTTGACCTCACCCTTGACCTAGGTTAGAATCAACCTTTTTCTCACCCAAGGTCCAGATTTTAAGTTTCTAGGTTTTCTAGATGTCGGGCTTCGGAAAGAGTTAATTCCCACTTCTGGGTCGGCTATTTTGGGTTCTAAAATGACAACTATTAAATAATATTTAATATAGATCCTCTTCTAGGGGTATAGGTCTAATGGGAATTTAATTCTCCTATGTAGGCCTCTCTAGAAGATTGTGCCCTAGATTGGTATATAAGGAAGCCTTCTCCTCTCATTTTCTCTAACCATCATCAAGCATAATCACAAGCACTCAAGACTTGAAGAGACAAGCTAAGAAGCAAGATTTGAAGCAAGCCAAGTATCTATTGAATAATTCAAGCACTTAATTCATCAAGAAGATCCATTGGTAGCCGTTGAAGGATTCAAGTTCTATGGACCCCTCTTGTTGAAGATTTCTTCATCCACATTCCTCCAAGCCTCCTCCTATTCAAAGATCCATTCAAGATTGGTGTTGAAGATATAAAAGCAATTGATTTGAGACATCCTAAATTCTAAATTCTACATTCTATATCCATTTGGTGCATACATACTTGTGGATCCATGGATTTGAATCTGCCACAAGGGCTTTTACAAATAAGGTGAATTTGTTCATTTACTTTTTTTTTATTTATGCAATTTCAATTATACTTTGAGGTTAATTCCAAAACTAGGGTTTGACCAAGGCAAACCCCTCTCCCAACAAAAAAACCATTTTTCTTGTAGGGACAGGTTCAGAATAGCGAGTTAGAGTGCAAATCTGGATACCCTTTTTGGAAAACTATCAGGATCTAGAAACAAATTTTCCGTCGGAGCTGTGCAGGTCAAGGTCAACATTTTAGGTCAAGGGGGACATTTTGGAGTCAAGGTCATCCTTGACCTAGGTCAAGGTTGACCTCAACCCTGACCTAGGTCAGAATCATAAATTCTGGGTCAATGGTGACATTGACTTAAGGGTCAAAATTAGAACTGTGTCAGATCGGAAAAAGATTTCTGAGTTTTGTAGATCTCACAGTTTCAGTTCAAGATCGCGAAAATCAATAGTTTATGAGACCGTCTGACAGGGTTTTAAGCAGGTTATTTTTCAGAGGTATGTATTTTATTCCATTTTCCTTTACAAACATTTCCATATTTATACCCGTTATCAATTACAATTAAATGTAAGTCGATAATATGTGCTTAGGGTCACTTTTATGAGAAAATCTCCATTGTTCTAAATCCTATCCATATTTTCTACCTTACATTTTGGTGAACCCACAATAGACAACTCTTTCTTTTTGGTGTTAGATTTGCATCTTGTGTTAGATCTTACATGCATTTAAAAGTATATTTCTTTTATGCTCTTTCATTTATATGTCAAAAATAAAAAATCACAACATTTCTTTAAAAATACAAAAAATTTACATTTTTCATGCTTATAGATTTCATTTGAATGCATTGGGATATATTTAAATCTATTTTCTATGCATTTCTTTATTCGTTATCATGTTGCACAAGTTGTTTCAAGTGTTTTCCAAACATCTTTCTATAAATTTCGGGATTAAACAACATCTTCCTCTTACCTTACCATTGCATGATGTTACACCTAGAAAGACTTTATTTAGTGTGTGTGATGTTGCTTTGTCCTCTCTTGTATTACCTTGTAAGGATATATTAGAGAAAAAAAATGACTTTAATCTTTCTCTCCATCATATTTCTTTTTATGCAGATGAGTTGAAGATTGATGTTAATTCTTCTCCTAATATATGTCTTTTATATGAGCCTACTTTAGAAAATAATTTACCTTCTTTCCCCATTAAGGATCAAGCTGTATTAATTTATGGCACTTCTACAATGTGATTTATTGATAGGGATGTTAATCCTCCTATTTGGGATGAACCTTTGGATTTGAATGTTGATTACTCTCTTCCTCATGCAACCATTATGGATGATTCTACTTTTTGGGATGAACCCATGGATAAAGACATTGATTTATCCCCTCCTTGTGAAGATGCCTTAATACAAGAGGGTTATTTATTAATGGATGACATATTCATACATGTTGGTGACTCTTTTTCTAAAATACACTCCCCTTATGCATACATTTTAGAGAAAGAAGAAGACATTATAGATGCTTTACCTCCGTTTGGGATTCCTTCTAGTGATGAGGCATTAGTGGAGAATGATATGAATACCCTTCATGCTCTCCCTCTTAGTGATGATCTTATGGAGAATCAAGATCCTACCTCATCTCCTCCTAGGATGTATTCTTTTCTTCCTTCTTGTGAACCTATTTGTAGTGTTGAGACAACTAACATGGTTTATCCAAAACCCTTGTTGACTATTAAAGGTTGTCCTCACATTACTATCAAAGGTAAACCTATGGAGTCTTTAGACTCTTTTAATGATCAAGATTCGATAGCTCATTCCTATTGTACAAGGAATAACTCTCAACCTAATCCAGTGGTTCCTACTTCTTTACCACCTTCTCAACCCATTCTTCCTCCTTCACCCCATCTTCCTAGCAAGGAGTATGATTTGATAAACCAATTGCACAATACCCCTCCCAAGATTTCTTTATTGAAGCTTCTTCAAACTTCACCTACCTACCATGAAGCCTTGCAAAAAGCTCTAGAAACTCTTCCCACACTGCCTCCTAATCAAGAGAACATCAATGCCTTCTTACAGTGCATGCACGCTACCCTGGGTCCTCCTGACATTATATTTAATCAAAAGGATTTACCTTCTAAAGGAGTACAAAATCAATATGATGCTCTTATGGTTGCTGTTACTATCAATAAGAGTATCATTCATAGGACCTTGATTGATAATGTATCTGGGCTTAATATTTGTAGCATGGAGATGCTCAAAGTGATTAAAGCTGATCTTTCAACTATTCAACCTGACAATGCTCCTATACGTGGCTTTGGTAACACTGATAAGAACACTTTGGGCACCATTACCCTACCTATCAAGGTAGGTTCGGTCATCCTAAATACTCCTTTTCATGTTATCTCTGGACCTCTTAATTATAACCTACTTTTGGGTAGACCTTGGTTGCATGAGATGCATGATGTTCCTTCTACCCTTCATCGTAAAGTCAAGTTTATTCACAACAACATGGTGTATACACTTCATGTGGATGATGCATCAAATCCTTGTTTGAATATTCAAACCCACAATAATCCTATTCCTAATAGCAATCCTTCTTCCTCTAATGCTCTTCCTGGAGATGATTGGGGAACCTTCAATTTTAATCCTACCTTTATTAGAGAGTATAAGGTTCTCTAATCTTGATGTTATGAAGAAACAAAGAGAGTTTGAACAATGAGCTTTTGCTTCTACTTCTAATGCCCTTCGTAATAATTTTTTCATTTCTTCTACCCACTATGAATCTGTCAAACCTACAAATGATGACATAGTGACTACTGAAATTCCATTGACTCCTTCTGATATGGCTTCACATTATGGTCTTGGTTATCATTTACTAGTTAAACAAGGATTCCATGGTCAAGGATGTGGTAAGCATAAATAGGGAATTCAAATTGTCCTATAGAATGGAGGGCATGAGAATTCTTATGGATTGGGATTTAATCCTCAACAACACATAAATGTTACCAACATCTCAAATAACACTTCAAAACATGATGAACCTATGAAGGAATTTGACCAAGAAGTTCTTTTGCCTAAAATCCTTCATGCTAAGATGATTAGTATACCTAAACACAAAAAGAAACATCGTCCACACTTGAAGAATCTTCCTTTTTATTTGTATCATAGATTTCATGATCACTCTACTAATGAATCTCAATCTTTATATTATAAGATTAGGCAGCTCATTGATAGTAAAGTTATTTATATATCATGTGGCAATGAGTTGTATTTCAATCATGTTTTCTCTAAATAACATTTATGTTCCTATTATGGATTCCTTTGTCCCTTTTGATTTCAATAAGATTATCTTTTCTTTATGATCTCCTTTACCAAGAGTTTACATCGAGTCCATACTCTTGCTAAAGTGGGGGCTAAATGTATAGTCAGAAAATGGAAGCACTTCCATTGTGGACTGGTTTAGCCTTCTGAGTAAGTGGTTTAGGGTCATTTAAAGTGCCAAAAATGGGTCTCTGACTTGGATTTGGCTTTCCCCCTTGTTCTGCCCCATTTCCCACTTTTCTCCAGCCTGTTTCTGGCATCCTAAACTGCAAAACTGATATTTTTGACCTCAAGGTCAAAATCAACCTTTCTAGGTCAAGGTCAACCTCACCTTTGACATAGATCAAGGTTGACCTCACCCTTGACCTAGGTCAAAATTGACCTTTTGTTGGCCCAAGGTCCAGATTTCAAGTTTCTAGGGTTTCTGGATGTCGGGCTTTGGAAAGAGTTGATTCCCGCTCCTGAGTCGACTATTTTGGGTTCTGAAATGATGACTCTTAAATTACATTTAACATAGGTCATCTTCTAGGGGTATAGGTCTAATGGGAATTTAATTCTCCTATGCAGGCCTCTCTAGAAGATTGTGTCATAGATTGGTATATAAGGAAGCCTTCTCCTCTCATTTTCTCTAACCATCATCAAGCATAATCACAAGCGCGCAAGACTTGAAGAGACACGATAAGAAGCAAGATTTGAAGCAAGACAAGTAGCCATTGAAGCATTCAAACACTTCTCAAGTACTCAATTCATCAAGAAGATCCATTTGTAGCCATTAAAGAATTCAAACTCTATGGAGCCCTCTTGTTGAAGATTTCTTCATCCACATTCCTCCAAGCCTCCTCCTATTCAAAGATTCATTCAAGATTGGTTTTGAAGATCTACAAGAAATTGATTTGAGACATCCTACATTCTACATTCTACATTCTACATTTTACATTCTACATCCATTTGGTGCATACATACTTGTGGATCCACGGATTCGAATCCACCACAAGGGCTTTTACAAACAAGGTGAATTTATTCATTTACTTTGTTTTATTTATGCAATTTCAATTATACTTTGTGGTTAATTCCAAAACTGGGGTTTGACCAAGGCAAACCCCTCTCCCCAAAAAAACAAACCATTTTTCTTGCAGGGACAGATTCGGAGCAACGAGTTAGAGTGCAGATCTGGATACACTTTTTGACAAACTATCGGGATCTGGAAATAGATTTTCCATCAGAGCTATACAAGTCATGGTCGACATTTGGGGTCAAGGGTGACATTTTAGAGTCAAGGTTGTCCCTAACTTAGGTCAGAATAAAAAATTCTGGGTCAATGGTGACATTGACTTGAGGGTCAAAATCAGAACTGTGTCAGATCGGAAAAAGATTTATGGGTTTTGTAGATCTTGCAGTTTTGGTTCAAGATGGAAAAAATAAACAATTTTTGAGATAGTCTGACAGGGTTTTCAGCAGGTTATTTTTTGGAGGTATGTATTTTATTCCATTTTCCTTTACAAACATTTCCAGATTTACACCCCTTATCAATTGCAATTAAATGTAAGTGGATAATATGTGCTTAAGGTTACTTTTATGAGAAAATCTCCATTGTTATAAACCCTATCCATATTCTCTATCTTACAAATAGTAATGTTAGATAGATGATATCATTATAAGAAGGAAGGGTTACAAAATGGTAGGATAGTAATGGGATTTGTAACTAATGGATATCTATGAATTGTTAGTGTAGAGGAATGATTGCGTATGATAGGAAAGAAGCAAATGTTCTCTTTGATTCAATGTGAAATGAGATAGTGAACGTAGTATATTGATTAGTTACCAAATATGGTTAACTTATATGGAAAATAATGTACTAGGAACACTTATTTGGTGCATTAAAATGAACCTAGAGTAATCAAATTACATAGTATAGTTTATGCTTTAATGAATATTTAACTCTACCCTAATGTTTAAATGAGACTGATATAAAGGATAAATTTGTAGACGTATATGATTTCAAATATTAGATACGAAGTAATGACTTGATTTGGTAAATCAAATATTGATGATAAGTGATTGAATTATCTTCAGTGAGATAGGAACACATATCTCAGTGCATTATAAAGAATGCAAAGCTTATAATTCAATGTGTAACTCTTGAAGGTGAATAGGTTAATCCATGTTGCTTAAGTAGTGACGTTAGGGAACCTGCGAGGACTTAGGTTTGTTAGTAATCTTTCCTTCAATTTTTGTAAAGAAGTGATTATCTATGTATTAGAGTTGATGCATATCTTATTAGTTAACTTTAAAAAAAATTACTAACATCTTTTAGCAGGTAGTTGCCTTGTCCTCCCGGGTTCCTTGGCGGAGTGTTACAAGCTAAATTTCATGTTTCTCTATAATGGGAGCATCTAATTAAATAAAATAAAAGTAAATTGTAAAAAAATTGTAGAGGACATTTATGTTGAAGTTATGGAGCTTTGATACCATGTTGAAGTTATGGAGCTTTGGTATTGTGTTTAAATTTGCAACACAAGCACCTTAATTATGATCAAACAATAAAACAAGAACACCTTCCACAAGGAGAGTAACAGTAAAATAATTGCTAAAATTCTCAAGAATCAAAGATTTAGAAGATTTCAAGGTAAATTACAATGAATACAATGATATTCTTTTATAGAAAAGTATGTCTCCAAAAAAGAGAAAAAGCTAAAAAAGCTAAGATATGTAAATGAATGAGACTGCGAAGACAAAGGAAGGTGACATAGGTTATTGGTTTGTGGGCTATGGTTTGTTTCTAGTCATGAATCTTCTCTATTTTGTGCACTCTTTCCTAGTAGAGTGTGATAGGGGATTACATTGGTGCTTTTTTGGCATTCTGGGGTAGTTTTTATAGTTGTTTGTGGGTGTGTTTAGGGAGATTTTTTAGATAATTTGTGGTTGTTTTTGTGTTGGAAGAAGCCTTTGTGCAATGAATTGATTGGTGGATTGATGGCCATTCTAGACTCTAATTTTTCTTCCTTTTATGATTGCAGGCTCTGAGATTTGGAATTTGATTTGGTTGATCATCTCTTGTGAGAGTGTGTTTTTCCCTTGTTTAGCCTTGCATAGCTATACAAGGAAATAATTTTAGAGGAAAGAGTTCAAATTTAAAAGATGTTGTGATTGAAAGTAATTCATCACTATTCATGCATGAAAATCTCATCTTTGGTGTGTAAAGCACTGGCCTCAGAGAAAGTTCATCTCAAGCTGAGGGTTTTAAGCCTACAAAGATTAATGGATTCCTTTCCAAAAGTGACAAGAGGCATGTTATTATGTTTCAACCCGATTCTATGGAAGTGTACACTAATTATTTTTCCAACCATGCCTTGATCTAGAATCTTTAAGGGATTTGGGTATCCTTGCCTTTTTTGGAATTGTGGGCAAAACACAGGTGGAGTCCATAGGGAGAAATAGAAGTTTTGTTAGCTATTAATGGATATCTTATGGTGATTCTCACTTGCATGTCTGATAGGAACAAGGTTTTTGAAGGGGGGACCTATTTATACAATCAGGTTGGTCTATTTAGTAATCCATGACATGTTGGATTCAATCCTACTAAGGATCTTATGTCGCGGGTTCTGATATGGGTGATACTTCCATGGTTTCCTCTAGAATTTTAGAGAGATGGAATCTTCAATATAGTTGTAGTGAAAATTCAAAATCTAGTGATCCCTTCACAATAAACTATGGAGAAAAAGGTTATAACCTACACTCACATCTGTGTTGAAATTAATTTGAATACAACTTTACTTGATTCTATGGAAATTTGAATGTGATCAATCTCATTGCATTTTAGTTGTCTTGTTGCATCTATCATGAATATGGGTATTTGAAATGGATGTGTCCCAAGTTTCAACCTACACAATTTTCTAAAGGTGGGAAGAATAGCCCACACCCTAATTAGGATAAGGGGAAGGACCCCATGATGGAAGAAAAGAGGGCTTCATCACTGTCAGAACCCATAACAAGGGTTGAGGTAAAAAGAGCACTTTTAATGATAGGAAGAATGATGGAGTTTTTAATAAGTTTGATACTCTAGATGATTTAGATTAGTTTGATGGAGGTATTTCTAATTTTTCTATTGGACAAAATATTATGGAGGTAGGGGAACTAGTTGAGGAAGATAATAGTTCTATTTAGGTGGAAAAATAGGTAGAAGGGACAAGTATGTAGATGGAATCAGAGCCACCCTTGGGGAACTTTGGAGAATTAGGATCTAGTGGGGGTTAATATTTGATTGATTTCCCTAGCAACACTTGTCCAGTGATAAGTGGGGAAATTTTTACAAGAGGGTAATAAAAGTAAAGGGACCTCTTTAGGCTTAGGGCTTCACCAAAATGCTATAAAAAATAGTGTTATGGAGAAGCTTGATAAAGTAGGTAGGAAGAAGGATCAATAAAAGGTGAAGTTGGATGTAGAAACATTAGTGGAGTTTGGAACTATGAAGAAAATTGACTCACACTTCTATTCATCTCATAAATTATTTTTCTCTTATAGAATGTAAGGGGTTTGAATAGCATCCCTACACAAAGCCTATTCAAGATTTGGTTGTTTCTAATTCTCCCAATGTTGTCTTTATCCAGGAAACTAAGTTATCAGTTGATAATATGTTTAAAAAGACAAGAAAAATTATGCCCAAAGTCATTGTCAATGCATTGGGGCTGAAGAAAACTCAGGTAGCATGGCGTGCATGTGGGATGTGTATAAGCTTTCTCAAATCTGGTGGATTTCTCACATATCCTCTATCACAATGCTTGCTACAAGTTCTGAAATTGGTGAGAATGTTCTCTTCGCTAATTTTTATGCTCGAATTGATTTTGTGGGAAAATTCTTAATTTGGTCGCACATTATATATGTTTACTCCCTTGCCCCTCTATTTCCTTTATTTCTAGCAGGTGACTTCAATACTATCTCTAGTCTAGATGAGAAGAGGGGAGGCAATTTAACTTTGTATCCTTCTATGGATCTTCTAAGAAAAAATATTGAGTTTTTAAGGTTAATGGATGTAAAACCATCCAATGGGTTTTTTACTTGAAAATAAAAGATGTTGAGGGGAGGCGATAGTGGAGCTAGATTAGAGAAATTTATTGTTTCTTTTTATTGGTGTTAGAATAACTGAGAGGGTGGGGGGGTGGGGTGAATCAGTGGCCTTAATAATTATTCCAAAAGATCCAACCAAAAACTTATCTTTCAAATATAATGCCTTCAATTATGTTATAGTCCCAATTTCAACAAGATGTATGCTATAAATAATCTCAATAAATATAAACTACTTGGTATGATATACTGTTTATCTTTTCTAGACTTTACCGAGTAGCTGCAAATAAAATTAGTGTTAACTGACCAATCCAGTTTCAATAATGTGTAAAACAAAATATCAATGAAATGAAACATATACACATTTGACACATAGATTTTAACGTGGAAAACCAATATGGGAAAAACCACCTAGAATCGGTAACCCGGAATATTTTTACTCTTCTGAAGTGAGCTCGGTGAAGAGCCAATCCTATTAAAGGTTACCATAGACATTGTTAAGTGCGACCTTGTTAGAGGATTTAAAACCAATAGTTTGTCTTTTGACCTAACACTCACTATGTTGTCAACAAGAAAACCTTTTGATACTCTTGAGTATCTCAATACAATAAGGACTGTTAAATCCCACTTGGTTAAGAGATTTTCTGAATCAATGGTTAAACTGATACAGTAAATGATCTATTCAATATAAAAATTTGATTGAAAATATTCAGATCTATTGTTAGTCCAAAAATACCTCTTTGGTCAATATACACTTCAGTTCCTTTTCTTTCTTTCTTTGTTCTTCTCGGTGAATGCTCCATCCTCTATTGCTTGGTGTCTATAGAATTCCTTGGCTCTGTTCTTCAACCTGTATGATCAGATCTGCATGAAGAGTTCTATCTTCACACAAAATATACCCAACATTCCTCTTTTTGATAATGAATTCCTTGTCTCTTTATATAGACATGATTAGCTGCTCAATCTCCTTATTTTTGTCATAGATCTCTTCTTGATCTGTATAAATCTTCATGTGTTTCTTTATCCTGCAAATCTCTCCTATAGTTTTATTCCATAAATATCTCCTTGATAACTGTGAATAAAACATGCTTTAAATCTCCTTCTTTGATTTAGGTTAACTGGTCGTTGATAATAAAACAATCATTAGTCAATCCCTAAATTATAGCTCTGTCAGCTCAACAATTTTGTCATTTTTTTTTAACTCCAGTTAATCTCAATCATCAAATCCAATTATGCTCAGTCATCAAATCTAGTTATGCTTGGTTGTTAGCTCTTGCTCGGTAACACTTGCTCGGTTACTGCTGTGCTCGGTATACACTGTGAACTGCTTGGTGTTCACTGTCACTTGATGTATATAGACTTTTTATGTTTTACAGACCACATAAAATTTGTCTCTTCAGATCTTCAAGGTTATGACAATATGTGTATGAAAAATAAAACCATATCAAGTTGACATCAATGACAATACATTACATTAAATGATTTAATGTCTTGCATTTACTTTTGCAGCTCAGTGATCATCAACTTATCATCTTCAAACATTCAATCAGTTATAGTTCATCAATCTCTCCCTTTGGAATTGATGGTAAGACAATATGAAATATGCAGTTTAAAACATGACATAACATACCAAAATTATTTTTCTATAACCAATTCAAATATTTGAATCTCGGTAATCTCTTCTAGCTCAGATTTAATATGTTTAGTCACACAAAAAAAATGTTTACTATACAACTCTCCCTGTAGATTTATTTCTGTTGTGTGCTCTCCCTTTTTTTATTCCCTTCAATGGATAGGTGTAGAAATTATGTCTTCTAATTTTGTCTCTCCCTTTCTTGTAGAATCTTTTCTCCCTTTTCTGGATAGATATGTAGTGTTAACTCTCTCCAATTCTCTCCCTTTGATGGATGGCTATTTCATTGAATCTTTCTCTCCATTGAATCTTGATGGATGGATATTTCATTGAATATTTCTCTCCGTTGAATCTTAATCTCTTCTCCTTGATGGATATTTCATTGAATCTTTCTCTCCCTTTGACAACAATGCCAAAAAAATATAGCTCTGTAGTAGCCAAAATATCTCTAGTGTATGGTTCAGATAAGTACCTTCAGTGTATTGATATATCATTGCAGTCCATATATCAACTTTCATCAACATGATTAATTTTCTGATAATGTGTAGGTTGATGCAACCTCCAAGTCATCTTAGTGACCAGTAGACAAGGGACGAACCCCTAGTCTATTCCTCAGGTATTCAAATGTATCTTTTGGAAATCATTTTGTGAATATGTCTGCTAGTTGTTCTTTGGATTATACATATTCTAGTATTACCTATTTCTCTTGTACCTATTCCCTCCAGTAATGATACTTACTAGATATGTGCTTTGTCTTAGCATGCATTACATGCTTCTTTGAAATGTTTATAGCACTTGTATTATCACAATAGATAATGACTGGGTCAAGAATTTCCTCATTCATACCTTTCAGTAATTGCTTGATCCATGCCATATTAGAGCAATTTGCAGCAACAACTACATATTCTGCTTCTGCAGTTGATTGAGATATGCATCCTTTCTTTTTACTTATCCATGTGACAAGTCTATCACCCATAAAGAATTCTCCTCCTGTAGTTCTCTTTCTATCATCTATTTTTCTAGCCCAATCAGCATCTATATAAACTTGTAGCTCAAATTTTCCTTCTTTATTGTACCACAAACCATAGTCTTCAATATTTTTTAGATATCTCAAAATTCTTTTAACAGTAGTCATGTGTGGTTCCTTAGGGTTAGCAGAGAATCTTGCAACTATACCAACTGCATGTGCTATATCAGGTCTAGTATGTATAACATACATTAGTTTACCAATAATAGATCTGTATAAGGTTCGATTTACCTCGATTGTCTTATCTTCCTTTGTCAATTTGTATCTGGTTGCCATAGGTGTTCCAACTGATTTGGAGTCTTCCATCTTGAATATCTTCAAAAATTCTTTGATGCATTTTGATTGTGTGATGTAGATGCCTTCATCCTATTATAGACTAGGTAGACCAAGAAAAAATTGATCTCTCCAAACATTGACATTTCAAATTATTTTCTCATTTCATCAACAAATGATTTGCATAGCATATCATTACCTTCAAATATGATATCATCAACAAATATCTCAGCATTCAAAATCTTATCATCAGTATCTCCTTTCACATATAGATTATTGTTGTCACTCATTCTAACAAATCCAATACTAGTAAGATAAGAGTGAAGTCTTTCATACCATGCTCTTGGTTCTTGTTTCAATCCATACAAGGCTTTGTGTAGTTTACAAACCATGTTTCTCTTGTTACGATCAACAAACCCTTCAGGTTGTTCAATGTATACCTCCTCCTCTAGTATTCCATTCAGAAATGCAGATTTAACATCCATTTGATATACTTTGAATCCTTTAAAAGTAGCATAAGAAAGTAGAATTATTACTCCTAGTCTAGCAGCGGGTGCAAAGGTTACTCCATAGTCAATACCTTATTCTTGTGCATACTCTTTGCATACCAGTCTTGCTTTGTTCCTTGTGACTTCTCCATTCTCATTAAGTTTGTTTCTGAAAATTCATTTGGTGCCAATGAAATTTTTGTCACTTGGTCTAGGTACTAATGTACATGTTTTATTCTTCTCAATCTGTTCAATCTCTTCGTTCATTGCACTGACCCATTCTTGATTCTCAAGTGCAACATTAACAGATTTAGACTCAAAATCACAAATCAAACATCTATTGTTAAGTGAATTACTTCTTGTTCTCATTCCTTCTCTTTTGTCCCCAATGATATGGTCTTGTTGATGGTGTCTTTTGACATATTTAGCAAGTACAAGTTTAGATCTGTGTTCTTTATTTTGATCTTCATTACTTGGTTCAGCATGTTAGAAACACTGAGAGGGGGGGGGGGGGGGGGGA
>MU224432.1:1503329-1519186 GCA_018584345.1 Thuja plicata | reverse complement strand
TGATGTTCAGGAGAGGGAGAAGGTAACATGTTCTCATATTTACTTTCAACCGCATTCTTATTTATTCAAAATATTTTAGAAATCATGTTCCTCTATTAGTATGTCATTTTCTATGACTTTTCATACAGGAAATGGTCATAGCTGCCTCAAATGAGGTGAATCCTCATATGAGTATAATAGAGCCATATGAGATTATGGTATGTATTTGTTCTATATACATGTTAAACATTTTTAGTTTTATAATTGATTGTCAACAACTTTGGGTTATTAACTTGAACGTGAATTCTCATTTACCTATTACAGCTCCCTTCTCCACTTCCTAGGGATTCCTTTCCTAGCACAAGAGATCCAAGTGAGGCTTCGGTATGTATTTGTATTATCTAGTGTATACATTTTTTGCATTATCTAGTATTTCTCAACTATAACATATTTTCTATTTTATCATATAGGAAAAGGTCCGAACTAATTCATCAATGGTTTTAGCTCCCTCCAACATAGGAGTTCCAACTCATGTTGTGGTATGCATTTTCTTTTTAGTCCATGTATTTTTTATTTTTTATTATTTCTTGTTTAGAACATGTATTTTGTATTATTTATTTTTCATGTTATAGGACCCTTCACAAGTTTTTGTCTATCCTCTACTTGACCATTTTTATAGGAGTCCCTCTCACCCACGATGGAGCCCATTCCATTTATCAGTCAACCCAAGCATAGGAGAAAGAGATGAGGTAGTCAATAATTCAACTGTCAACAAATTACAGCTCAATATTTATTTATTTTGATATTATTTTGAGATAATATATATGGCTTAGCATTTGAATTGTTCTTGTGCAGAGACTTAGTGACCCAAGTGTTTCTATGAAGAAGCTCAATTTTGATGATCCACCACAGTCAAAGATATATTGAGACATTATATAGATCTAGTTGTGTTCATTGAATGACCAAATTTTGTATATGTATATGTGTGTGTGTGTGTGTGTGTGTGTGTGTGTGTGACATTTGTAGATTGTATATATCGACCTGGACATAGTTGATGTCACTTTTTTGTAACTCTATTATGAATTTGGCATGTACGCCATGTATGCTATTATTGTTCATTTTTCTATATATGAAACTTCAAATTTGATCCTTGAATTTGTTGGTTGGATGTTTATGCCTTAAGTGTATTCTTGTTTTACATGACTTGCGTATATGCATGTGTGTTTCTATAAATTAATGTACTTGTGTGTGTACTTCATGTATATGATTCATAACCTAAATTTATGTGTATGGCCTGCGTGAATGACTTAAGTGAATTCATGTCTATGCTTCATAATGTATGTACTACATGTTTGCTTCAGGACATAAGAAATTTTATGTGTACATTTTTTGTGCTACATATGTTCACATGTATACTTTATGATTTAAGTGAATTAATGCTTGATGTGCTACATTGTTTTTAGGTGTATCTTTCATGCTCTATATGTATGCCCTCCATGACTTAAGTGAATTTATGTTTGTAAGTTTTTTGTGACTGAAATACGAAGTATGAGACTTTGGTTTTTGTTCTTTGACAGTGGATGTAGGGATGTTTTATGCAATTTTGATCCCCTTGAGTAACTTTAGACATATATTGTTCCTTGGGTACACCTAGGAAGTTATAGGGGTCTTTGGTGTAGGGCACCTTATCGGTTCTATTAAGGTATCAAAAACTAGGCAAGTACCATGACTCTGGGATTGGACATTCGACTAAGCAGCTATCCTCCTCTTTAGAAACTCATTTAATTTATCAACCCAAGGACGTATTACTTGAAATGGGTCAGAAATATATATACACCAAGGACTCTTACTCAGACCATGCTATGGCTGCAGGAAACAAATTGCTTTTGAAAGGAAACTATTCTATAGCTGCAAGAAACAAATTGATTTGAAAGGAAACTATTCTATAGCTGTAAATAATGCTGGAAAGGAAATGCAAAAGTGAAAGTGCTTGAAGGAAACTACAAAATGGAAACACAAAGACTTGAGAGCACAATTATAATGCTTCAACAACTCTACCTCTTTAGCTGCAGGAAGTGCTAGACTATCCTACGACTATGGCTGCATGAACTGTGTTAACACCGGAATTACGATACCGAGATGCAGGAAACTTAAACTATATGAAAATGATCCTATCTAGCTAACATAGATTCCTCACCAAGTGGGCCCCCTTGATTGAGTATCCAAACTCAATTATACTGAATTGTAGATTTAAAACTTAATTTTCTATTGATTAAAAACATATTACAAAATTCAATTGTAAAGCAACATAATGTAAACTATAACTAATAATGCCTTTCTTCTCACGCAGGAGCGGGGATTTATTTAAAGAAATAAAAATATCTAACTGCTATCTTGTCACACCATAGAGATAGGCGGAGCTTTTATTACAACCCTATTAAACATGAAAGGAAACTATTGTCGATGACAATTATTCAATTGTGTATTTTCATTGATGTTACACATGTATATACACTTATGTAGTGATGTTACACAAATGTCTACATCCAAACCGAGAACAGTTAGTGTATACCAAGGGAATCGCAATGTTCTCTGAGCTCAGTTGGGCATTGAAGAAAGTTAGTTCTTACCAATTTCACTAGGGCATTATCATGTTGGTCGTGCGTTGAAGAATTCCAATGTTGACAGAGTTAAATAGTTAGTGTCAGCTGACTAACAGATGATTACATTTTATGTTTAATTGGGCATATGAGGCCGATAGATTTGAGTTTTATTATTTAGTTGGAAGGTTATAGAGGCCAACTTGACAAGGTCTATATATATATAAGGTCAAGTTTGGATTGAGAAGTGTGTGGGTGCAATTAAATTAGTGGATGAACATGATATGAAGAGCAGAGGAAAAAATCAGATGGGATTCTGATTAAGGACAAATCATTCGGACGGAGCTGAAATAGAACGTTTGATCAGTGAGGATCCAGTTTTCAAACAAAGAAATATCTGAATTAGCAAAGACAGTTGCATGTACAATCAGGTCAATCCATTGTTACTTTCTAACAATTGTAGCAATGATTCAAATCTCTTAACAGAGTAGACTTAACAGTCTTTTGTAAATCCTATCACAAGGTGACATTTCTATATTGAAGTGTTTGAATACCTCTAACAAGGCCACTCCTTACAGGGTGATTAAATCCTCTAACAGGGTCATACCTAATAGTGTGTTATTGTAACCTTTAGCATGGCTTGCTAGTAATAGAGCTCACTTCAAAAGAGTGAAAATCAATAACTTGTTGCAAATAGTGGTTTTTCCCATATTGGGTTTCCATGTTTAATCTTGGTGTTATCTGTGTACATTTCATTTTATTTATGGTTTATGTTTCTGCAAATTAATAACTAAAGACAATCACAGTTAATATCTTAAGATTTACTATGTTAACAGAGTGATAGTGAAATATCTATGTTGACCAAGCAACAATGACTGATTTGTTTAAGACATCTAAGGGATTTGGATTTGTTTTTTTTTAACTGATTCATCCCTCCCCTCTTAGTTACTCATCTCATTTGCAAAAATTGGTATTAGAGCTTCAAGTTCTTGCAGGGAAGGTTTAAAGGCCTAAGCAAAAGATCAGAGATGTCTTACAGAAGGGAGATCCCCAAGCTCAACAAACTTTCAGACATGGAAGGAGCTGATGAAGCTACATTTATCTACTATTAGAGATAGTGGTTTGCGATTCTTGGATAAAAAATATGTGGAACCACCAGTACCTTTGACTGTGGAAGAGATGGTGGACAGAAAGAATCATAATATAATGATGATTGATATAGCCTCTTCACTCAGCTACTCAGAATTTGATGAAGTTAAGGACTTCCCTACTGCCTTTGATATGTGGAACAAACTGCATGATATTGATGGAGGAGATGCAAATGTAAAGAGAGCCAAAGAAGAAAGTCTTAGAGGTCAGTTTGATATGATGAAAATGAAAGAAGGAGAAAACATTACAAAATGCAGTGACATAATCAAGAAAATTCTAAGTGCCATCAGAGCAGCAGGTGGAACAATTGAAGATACTACAATGTTTAGTAAGGTATTAAGAAATTTACTTCCTATCTATGCAATTAGAGTTTCAGCTATTCAAGAGATGAGGTGTAGTAATAATATATCTCTAGATGCATTGATTGGAAGACTATCATCATTTGAGTTGGATAATTTTGACAATTATTCTCCTAACCCTAGAAATCTTGAGTCTGCATTCAAATCTAAACTAAACCTTGGAAAGAAGGATAGATAATCTAAAAAAAAATAGACTGACAGTGACACTGATAATGAATCTAATGACGAAGATATGGAAATCATTGAAGCACTAGTTGCAAGGAGAGCTGCAAAAGGAAAAGGAAAATACGGAGGAAGAATACCATTGATTTTCTTTTCATGTAATGAGGTTGGTCACATTGCTGCTAAGTGTCCTAACAAAGATGACAAAGATAAGAGAAAGTTCAAAAAATATAAAAGAAAGAAATATTTCAACAGTTACAAAAACTACAAGGAAAAAGGTAACAAATCTTGTTATATTGGTAAAGATTTTGACAGTGATGAAGATGAAGATGAAATGGTTTACATTGCCATTAAGAATGAGTTAGATAATGAAAACTGTTCTCTCATATTAGCAAAAATGACACTTGGATAATTGATAGTGGTTGTTCTCACCACATGACTGGTGATAAAACAAAATTTGAAACTCTTGAGCACTATGATGGTGGGAGTGTCAGTTTTGGGAATAATGAACCTTGCTATGTGAAGGGTAAAGGTTGTATTTCTCTAACTGAAGGAATTAAATGTGATAATGCTTATTGGGTTGAAGGACTAAGGAGAAATCTACTAAGTGTGGCACAAATAAATAACATTAGTCTCAAGGTAGAATTTATGAATGATATGGCCAGGCTCCTGGATGCTAAAGGAAACCTAGTCGGAACTGGAAAGCAAACAAAAGGTAATCAATTTTATCTTGATCTCAAAAAAAATTCATTTTTTATTGCACAAGTAGAAGAAAGATGGTTATGGCATAAAAGGCTATGTCATGTGAACTTTGATAACCTGGTTAACATAAGAAAGAACAAAAGAGTAAGAGGTATTCCTATTTTAAAGAAACCTGAATTAGCAACATGCAAACAATGTCAAATTGGGAAAATGAACAAATCTAGTTTCAAGAGAAAGAACTATAATACTGAAGAAGTGTTGGAACTGGTACATACTAATTTGTGTGGACTAATTGGGACAAAAAGTTACACTGGAGAGAAGTATTTCATTCTATTTGTTGATGATCATTCCAGAATGATGACTGTTATTTTTCTCAGAGAAAAATCAGAAGCTTTTTCAGAATTCAAATGGTACCTTGCCAGAGTTGAAAAGGAAATAGGAAAGAAAATGAAGTGCTTAAGATATGATAGAGGAGGAGAATTCATTTCTAATGAATTTAATGAATTTACAATGAAAGAGGAATCAAGAGACAAGTATTTGCCCCTGGTACACCACAACAAAATGGAATAGCAGAAAGAAGAAACAGATCCATCATGGATTGTGCAAGAACCTTGATGATTGAAAATAATGTAGCTACCAAATACAGGAAGGAAGCCATCAGCACTGCAAGTCACACCTTGAATAGATTTCAACTAAAGAAAGGTACTGAGAAGACACCTTTTGAATTATGGTATGGCTATAAACCTAATGTTCGTTATTTCAAAGTATTTGGAAGTAGATGTTACATCTTAAAAGAAGCAAGAAATGGAAAATTTGATGTAAAAGGAGATGAAGACATATTCCTAGGCTACTCCTGTGAAAGCAAAACATATATATGTTTAAATCTTGCTACTCACAAAGTCATAGAAAGTGTGCATGTAAGGATTGATGAGTTTGCAGAAAGATTTGAAGAACAAAGCAGTAAAGAGCCTGAGGCCTTGGTGCAGGAGCACCTATTTACAAGGAAAATATCCAAGAGGTTCCAAAGAAGGAAAATATAATAAAATTATCTATTTTATATCACTTTATTTCATAAGGTCATGTGTGATGTATTGAGTCCATTGATGTAAGGCTAAATGAGCCATTTTGTAAAAATTGTCATAGTTGTCCATTTAGGGCATAGATTGGTCAAATAGGTCAAATGATGTAAAATCATCTATGTAAGGGTGAAAATGATGTAAAAGGTCATTAATATGTTTTTGGCATGTTTCTAAGGTTCTTAAAAAGTTTTAAGATCATTGGGTTAAAGTTGCAAAAGTTGTCACTTGACAACAAAAGTTGTCAAGCAAAAATGTTGTCAAAATGCAAAAGAAGGTGAAAAGTGGTTTCCATCGGTTTTAAGGGTAGTTAGAGAGGTTTGAAATGTCAAGAGGCTTTATATATATTTTTATTTTCAAACAAAATCATTATGTGAAGTTGGAGAAGGATTGGAAAGCATTGAAAGCATTTTGGTATCATATTTTCATTGTTCAATCTATTGTTTTGTTGTCTTGAAAGTTTTCCCTCTTGTTTCCAGGACTTGTACGGCCATGTATAGTCTAGAAAAAAGTTTATTTGTATTATGATATATTATAATAGTGAATAAGCTTTCCATTCCTTTTGATTTGAGTTTATTTCATGCAATTTTGAGAAAGTTATAAGAGTTTTGGTAAAAACCGTTTGTAACTACCCAAAACCCTGATTCACGAAAACTAGTTTTGGAAGGATCATCATAACTTATTATTTAACCGTTGGATCTTTCTATAAGTTTCACAAAAATTCTTTAACATGAATTTCTATAATATGATTGGAGCGATTGGCTTGGTTATCAATATTGGTAGAGTTATTAATGACTGTTTATGACTGTATTTTCATGACCAGAATAGAGTAAATTTCATAGTTGAACAAATGTAATGCTTCAATCCATAGATTGATTAAACTAAGTTGAGAAGTTATTTTGGTGGTGATTATGGTATGAGCCTTGAATTCTTATTGGATGGATGTTTGGATTGATGGAATGTAGGTGTTGAATAAGTCTTTGATAGAAGAACCCATCATTTATGTTATGTTTCACTGATTTAGAGATGTTATTTGCCTCTAACAAGTTGTTGATTTGAGAGAAAGGATATTGGATCAAAAAAAGATCCTAGAAGGTTTATTAGTTTTCCATGATTCTCTACATCAGGACTACATAAATTTTGTGTACTATGAACCTGATACTATACCTAAGACACAATAAATGGTAATTGCACAACAATCCTGTCAACCATTGAATTCATCAATACAAACTATGTTACAAACTGTGTAATCCGAGCTGTTAGCAGAGAAAACTAAATCATAGATAGAGGGAATTGAGTCTTAGATAGAGGGAACCAAGTCACAGAAAGAGGGATCTGAGTCACAGACATTGACACCCAAGTCTCAGACAGTGGAACCCGAGCATCAGACATAAGAATAAGGCAAAATATTTGAGCATGGTGAACATAGCTGTGCAAGCCCAAAATCAAGAAGGAAGGATCCTATACTTTCCAAACATGTCAAAAGGAATCATGCACCTGAGAAAATAATTAGAGATCAGAAAGAAGGTATAATGACAAGGAACAAAATTAAAGGTACATGTTTTCTTAGTGAAATTGATCCCAGATCTATCAATGATGCAATGAATGATGAAAGTTGGATAGAAGCAATGAATGAAGAAATTGAGAAGATAGAAAAGAACAAAACCTAGACTCTTGTACCTAGACCTAAAGACAAGAATGTAATTGGTACTAAATGGGTTTTTAGAAACAATATGAATGAAAAAGGTGAAGTTTCTAGAAATAAAGCCAAATTATTATGTAAAGGCTATGCTCAAGAAGAGGGTATTGATTATAGAGAAACTTTTGCTCCTGTTGCAAGACTTGAAGGAGTCAGAACTCTTCTGGCATATGCTCCACACAAAGGATAAAAGATATATCAAATGGATGTAAAGTATGCATTCATGAATGGAATCCTAGAAGAAGAAGTCTATATTGAGCAACCTAAAGGCTTTGTAGATCCTAATAAAAGGAATATGGTCTGCAAACTGCACAAAGCCTTGTATGGACTGAAACAAGCCCCAAGAGCCTAGTATGAAAGAATGCATGGTTATATAGTAAGTATTGGATTTCATAGAACTAATGATAATAGTAGCTTGTACATCAAAGAAGGCCCTAAAGACAAGATACTATTAGCAGAGATATTTGTTGATGATATATTATTCACTGGATATGATGATTTATGCAAAGCATTCTCTATAGCTATGAGTAAGGAATTTGAGATGTTTATGTTTGGTGAAATCAAATTCTTTGTTGGTTTAAAAGTTCAATAGATGAAGGATGGTATCTACATTAATCACTCAAAATACATCAAAGAGATACTAAAGAAATTTGGAATGGAAGATTCCAGACTAGTTGGGACACCTATGTCTACTAGACATAAGTTGTCTAAGGATTATGACTCAAAGGAGGTAAATCAGGCTACCTATAGGTCCATGATTGGTAAAATACAATATGTTGTTCACACTAAACCTAATATTGCATTAACAGTTGGTATTGTTGCAAGGTTTTCAACTAATGCTAGGGAAAATCATTTGATGGCTATCAAAAGGATTATGAGATACCTTAAAGGTACTAAAGATTATAGATTATGGTATAAGAAAGGAGGAAACTTTGACTTGAGGACTTTTACTGATGCTAATTGGCTAGGAAGTGTTGATGAAGGGAAAAGTATAAGTGGTGGAGAATTCTTTCTTGGAAAGAGGTTAGTCTCCTAGACTAGCAAGAAACAAAACTGCATTTCCCAGTCTACAATAGAGGTAGAGTATGTTGCTGCAGTACTCAATATTTCAAATATCATATGGTTCAAATAGATGTTGTCAGGTATGAAGGAAGAAATCAAAGAACCAGTTATTATTTACTATGACAAAACTAGTGCTATTAACATTTCAAAGAAACCAGTTATTCATACCAAGACCATACATATTACAATAAAGTATCATTTGTTGAGAGAATTGGTTTAGAACAAAGAAGTAAGGTTGGAACATGTGAATACTAAAGAACAAGTTGCAGACATATTCACCAAGCCTCTACCTAAGGATGCAATCCTATATCTCAGAGGAAAGCTACGGGTGATTCCCCTAACCGAGGCTCGCTAAAGAACATCTTAGTGATGCATCAACCAAGCTACAAAATAGATCAAACATGTTGATGCCGATTATCAGAGGTCATTGCATATGAATCAGTACACTCAGGTACATTACAACTCAATTGATATGTCAGTTGGTGTCTTTGGCATTGGTTTTCAAAGAGGGAGAGATTACAGTATATCATAATGATCAGTGAAAGAGGGAGAGATTACTGTATGAAAGTAAAGATTAGTGATGGAGAGATTCATGACAGAGGGAGAATTTTATCAGAGACAAAGACAGATGTAAGAGGGAGAATTTTATCCTAGTTATTATTGATAGAAGGAGTCTTATGGATGTGAATCAGAATGAAGAAAAATAAATTGATAAAATTTGATCATCTTATTGTTGATCTAAAATTATTTGTATCATCACATGTTGTGTTTCCATCAATGCCAAAGAGGGAGATTGTTGATGACAATTATTCAATTGTGTATTGTCATTCATATTACACATGTATATACACTTATGTAGTGATGTTAAACAAATGTCTACATCCAAACCGAGCACAGTTAGTGTATTCCAAGTGAATCTCAGTGTTCTGTGAGCTTAGTTGGGCATTGAATAAAGTCAGTTCTTACCGATTTCACTCAGGAATTACAGTGTTGGTCGGGCGTTGAAGAATTCCAGTATTGACTGAGTTAAATAGTTAGTGTCAGCCAACTAACAAATGATTACATTTTATGTTTAATTGGGCATATGAGGCCGACAGATTTGAGTTTTATTATTTAGTTGGAAGGTTATAGAGGTCGACTTGACAAGGTCTATTATATATATATAGAAGGTCAAGTTTGGATTGAGAAGTGTGTGGGTGCAATTAAATTAGTGGATGAACATGATATGAAGAGCAGAGGAAAAATCATATGGGATTTTGATTAAGGACAAATCATCCAGAAAGATCTGCAATAGAACATTTGATTAGTGAGGATCCAATTTTCAAATAGAGAAATATCTGAATTAGCAAAGACAGTTGCATGTACAATCAGGTCAATCCATTGTTACTTTTTAACAATTGTAGCAGTGATTCAAATCTCTTAATAGAGTAGAATTAACAGTCTTTTGTAAATCCTCTCACAAGGTGACATTTCTATATTGAATTGTTTGAAGACCTCTAACAAGGCCACTCCTTACAGGGTGATTAAATCCTCTAATAGGGTCACACCTAACAGTTTGTTATTGTAACCTTTAATAGGGTTGGCTCCTAACAGGGCTCACTTCAAAATTGTGAAAATTAGTAACTAGTTGCAATTGGTGGTTTTTCCCATATTGGGGTTCCACGTTAAATCTTGGTGTTATCTGTGTATATTTCATTTACTTTATGGTTTATGTTTCTGCAAATTAATTACTAAAGACAATCATAGTTAATATCTTAAGATTTACTATGTTAGTCGAGTGACAGTGAAATATCTATGTTGACCGAGCAATAGTGACTAATTTGTTTAAGACATCTAAGGGACTTGGATTTGTTTTTGTAGTAACTGATTCACCTCTCCCCTCTTAGTTACTCATCTCATTTCCAACAAATATAAAAATGGAAATAAATGCTTTTGACAACAAATCTATCATCCCACTCTTTCCTAGATTTCCTTAGAGAATTTATTATGACACCTGTGTCTTTGCTCGTCCGCTACCACATTGATTTTCTTGAATCCACATGCTAGTGTTGCACCTGAGGTTTCTTGTTGTGCACCTACTATAAGACTGGGTCGAGCATCCAACGCATGGGAGCATTTTACCTAGTCAAGGCAAGGGTTGCTAAATTGATGTGCTGCACTCCAAATGTTAGAAAAGAGACATTTATGATAACAAACACCAAGATACACATACATCATTCATGTTTAAACAACTAATTCATTTCAAAGAGACATAACCATAATCCAAAAATAAGTAATATAGAATTTTCATCCAAGCGTAGCGTATTTAAGTGTTTTTAATCATAGAATGGGTTTTGTGGCAACATGCCACATAATAGAAAATATAAGTAAAAAGTATATAGAAAAGTATGATGAAATAAAGTAAAAGATCAAAGTAAAAGTTATCATAGGGCCTCTAAAGTATGGCATTAATATGCCTTATCATTTCTGCCCCCTATGAAGATTAATACCTGTCCTAAGGCATTGAAACATTTCTGATATTTGCAAGTGCTCAGAGATCTCCTTCCTAAGTCTCACTACTCATGGAGGTGCCTACATTCTAGTAATATCCATTGGTGTGCTCCATTTTAATCCGTCAACTCATTTACAACTACTCATGTACCTCATTATCAACACAATTGTATAGTCGCCACAGGAGAAGAGGAGGCTGAAAGGAAAGTGGAATCCACCTCTTAGGTCGAGGTTGCCTTCCTAGGATTATGTACCAATGGAATCTTTGCATTGCAGATCTTAGGTTGATAAGGCTATGAGGTTCAGCCTTTTTTAATGCCAATTTTCTCTATCCCACCTCTGTCTCAGTCCCTCTGCTGCTCTATTTCCAATGCAGTGTCTGTGGGCAAGGAAAACTCAGCCCTAGCCACTCGTGCATCATGTTCATGTGGAAAAGCTTCACCCATAACGGGAAGTCCTGAAACTTCTGCAATCCATGCCTCTGAAGCCTCTACCCTTAATCCTTTTACATAGGTAAACCCATTTCTATAAGCGCGCAATCATTCCACTATCATAGCTTCATTGTAACCACATAGTCAGATGAAATATGTGAGCCAGCCCATGCGATCAAACACTTGCACGCTTGTCAAATCCTGTAATAAGGATGAGTGATCCCTTGGCTCATGGCATATTGGTTTCCCACCAATTGTTACTGTATCTTCTTAAAATGGAATCATTTCCATGTTAAGAACATTTATCCCTCCTTAGGCGATGTTTTTGACCACCATCATACTATCCCCTCCTTTCTGCATCATCTCCTACTTCTATGGTTGTTTAGGACCCTGTTTGGGCCTCTCCGAGCACCTTCTATCCCACCTGGAACTTCTTCTAGGGGTTCTGACCTCCTGGGTCAAGGTTGACCTTGACCTTGACCTAGTTTAGGGTTGAACTTGACCTTGACCTGGGTCCCCCTTCCAAATCTAGAAGCTTGTTGGCTTCTAGAGGTCTTCAAAAAATCATTTTTCCTGCTTTTGGGTCGGCTATTTTAGGTTCCGAAGCGGCAAATCCTAAATTATATTTAATATTTGTCCTCTTCTAGGGACATGGGTCTAATTGGAATTTAATTCTCCTATGTCAGCCTCCTTAGAATATTGTGCCCTAGTTTCATATAAAAGGAAGCCTTTCTCTCTCATTTTCTCTAAGCAATAGATTTTAAGCATTATGAACCATCAACCAAGTAAGAAGAGGTGATCAAGCAAAAAGTTCAAGCATCCATTGTTCTAAATGTTCTCAGGATTTCAAGGTGTTCAAGTCTTCCTCTCAAGCATTCAAGTTCTCCATTGAAGATCAAGGATTCAAGCTCTCAAGCCTTTGAAGGGATTTGGTTCAAACATTCAAGATTCATCATTCAAACCATAGATCTAGCCATCATGGTGGTGTGATCTTCCTTCAAGATCCTTTGTGCATCCTCAAAAAATCATTCATTATCTTCAAGGTGGATTCCAAGCATACAATCATGGAGCTTTATGGTTTCTATTGATTCCAAGCCTTCATATTTACATACTTGCTACATTTGAAATACAATTGCATATCTATTGAATATCATAGCTTCATTCTTAGATTCAATTCTACTACTTTCTATCATTCTATATTTTATTAATTTCAAGGTTAATTCCTAAATCAAGGTTTGACTAAGGAAAACCCCTCCCCCCCAACAAACAAATCTCTTTTTCTTCTAGGTACAGGTTTAGGATTGAAGATTTGAACTCAGATCTGGATACCCTTTTTAGCGAATTATTGAGATTCGTAAACATATTTTCCATCAGACCTGTACAGGTGAGGGTCAAGATTATTGGGTCAGGGGTGAGATTAGTGGGTCAAGGCTAACCTTTTTCATAAGATGGTGTTGGATCAGAAAAATATTTCTGGGTTTTGTTTATCTCTGTGTTTTGGTTCCGGATCATACTTTAGCTTTTCTAGAAATAGAGTACAAACCTCAAAAAATAGCATTCTTCAGATCTGCAATTCTTTAAGGTTGGTACTTCCTTTCATCCTTTTCAATTAATGCTATATATCATATCTCCTTAATCATAAAATAGAATTTAAGATCTTCTTCCTTACTCTCATTTCCAAATGGTTGATTCATTTGTGCATTGATCCTTCTTTAGGGTTAATCAACTTGGATCTTTCATTTGTGCATTCGAGGATAAAATAGGAACATCTTATCTTCCTTCTCCCTACATTCTTAATCACAATACAATATCACATCCATTCAAAACAACAATTAAATTTAAAGGTTAAGGAAATACAACACCCCTAATATAATAATAACCTAATCAATTTTCTTCCTTTACATTTTGGTGAACTCGCGATAGACAACTCTTTCTTGTTGGTGTTAGATGCTTTTCCTCTCACATTAGCTCTTGCATACATACTAAATTAGTTTTCTTTTATGCTCTTGCATTCTAAAATACAAAAAAATATATATTCATAAAATACAACACTTCTTTCATCTCATTCATTATGAAGATCTTTTGGTGTATGGCTATTTTTCTTATTATGCTTCTTTTAGCATTTCTTTATAGTACTTATGATGTCTATGAGAGTATCATCCATCTCATCATGTTTGTTAATCTTCATATTTCACTTGCTTATGCTATTTTGAGATTAACCAATACTACTCTTCCTACTTTCAAAACTTTCATTAAAGATTTATGTAGTGGACTCATTACTCTTTTGGATTATGTGAAGAATTGGGTTGATGATACCTCACCCCCTAATCTTCCTAATCCTATCATGCCTAATCCAGATCCTAATATTCCTAACCCTAATCCTATCAATTCTAATACAATTCCAAATATTCCTATTCCTATTTCTTCACCTTCAATCCCTAGTTCTTCCCACACTTATGATAGGGCTCAAACTAGGATCCATGATAATGATGTTCGAGAATTCTTTCATTTACCTTCACCTCCCTATCCAATCCATGATGATAATAAAGGGAAAAACAAGGAAACCTCTTCTAATCCTATCATTTCACCATACACAACATTTTCTCATGAGCACCATAATAAATCTCCTCTTATTGAAGCTTTGCAAGATAGGTACACTATTGGATATACTATGGTGGATAAACAAGGCTATAAAGGTTTAGGGCTTGGTATCAATGAACAAGGCATTAAAAAACTGATTCATTCATCTCCTAAACAAGATATGCATGGTATAGGTTTCCCACCTCCTCCAATCAGGGTAGTGGATCTTAGCCTCTGTCCTCCTCTTCATGCTCTTCTTCCAACACCTTCTTTAGATCACCATGATACTCCTCAAGATGTGGCTAAGAAAGTGTATGTCCAATTAATGCATTTCAAGAAAGAAATCTTCAAACCTATTCCGAGAAATGGTCTCTCTAAATATAAATGTCCTTTTCATTATAGTTGTTAACCAATTTTTTATATCCTATGCAATTTGGCCCTTGTTTGTGTTTTCCCGCCCAAAAAATGGCTAGATCTTTTCAAAAATTCTTACTCTTGTCTCGTCGCACAATCGCGGTGAAATTTGATTCAAGTTATTAAGTTGCGCGAGTGCGCGACGAGCTTCCAATCGCAGTCATCGCGCAATCGCGATCGATTCTTGCCCAGGTCCCATCCGTTCCCAACTGAGCGACGAGCTAGAATGAATATCTCATCGCGCAATCGCAAGTCATTTTCCAATAGCCATGTCCCGTCTGCGAGTTGGCGACGAGCGGCAGTAAGTGACCATCGCGCAATCGCGATCAGTCAAAGTCAAGGTTTATAAGGACCGCGAGTGGGTGATGAGTCATTTTCAATGATGTGTCGCGCGGTCGCAATGACTGTTTTGTGACAGGTTTCAAGGTTGCGGGTGTGCGACAAGCCGAAGGATAATGTCATCGCGCACTCGCCGAGTAGAAAAGATGAAGATGATATGAGTCGCGAGTATGCGATGAGCAAAGGGGACAAGTCATCGCTCAGTCGTTGATGGATAAAGGCAAATAGAATGCTGCTCGCGACCTTGCGATGAGTAGAAGCGGGACGCATCGCTCAGTCGCAGGGAATAAGGATAAGTCAAAGATCAACCTGCGAGTGTGTGACTGAAGAAAACAAAGAAGGTGTCGCGTAGTCGCCGAGCAGTTTGGAACAAAGAAAAGGAGCTCGCGAGTACGCGACGCTCAGAAAGCAAGGCCTTGTCGCTCACTCGCCAAGCAATGAACATAAAGGGAATGCAGTCTATGGGTCTGCGACAAGCTGGGGGAGGAATGTTGTCGCGCAGTCGCTAGACAAGGAAAAGTAAAGAAAAGTAGCTCGCGATCTTGCGACAAGAAAAAAGCCAGAAGTCATCGCACACCCGCCGATCATTTAAGACAAAGGAAGTGTCAGCTCGCGGGCGTGCGACGAGCAAAAATTAGGGGGGCTCGTCGCTCACTCGCCGAGCAATGAAGATAAAGAACGGGGTCCACCTTCAGTCGTGAAGTCGCATGAAGAATTCAACAGTTGATGAAACATCTTCCGACTTGGATACCATCCGTTGGTCGCATTGTCGCTAGAACAGAGAGGTGACTCAGCTTCCTCAGTGTACAATAGAT
>MU224432.1:1431921-1443663 GCA_018584345.1 Thuja plicata | reverse complement strand
TATGAAAGATGATTCTGATGATGATGAGAAAATTGCACTAATTTCTTATATGAGTAAAGGTGACCATTGGATTATTGACAGTGGTTGTTCACATCACATGACTGGTGATAAAGATAAATTTGAAACCCTAGATTAATGTAAAGGTGGTTATATTAAATTTGGTAATGATGCACCATATCTTGTTAAAGGGAAAGGATCAATTATCTTGACTGACAAGATCAGATGTGACAATGTATATTGGGTTGATGATGTTAAATATAATTTATTGAGTGTTGCACAGTTGAATACTTCTGGTTATAGAGTTGAGTTCCATCATAGGAAAGCAAAGATCTATGATGCCAATGGAGAACTAGTTGGAGGTGGTGAGAAAACAAAAGGTAACTTGTTCTATCTAGATTTAGCCGATGAGACATGCTTTTTTGCACAATATAATGATGCTTGGTTATGGCATAAAAGGTTGTGTCATGTAAACTTTGATAACTTGGTAAGCATAAGAAAATTGAAATAGGTTAGAGGGCTGCCTAAGTTAAAGAAACCAGAAAACGCAGTGTGTAAGCAATGCCAGTTGGGAAAGATGACCAAATCTAGTTTCAAAAGAAAAACTAATACTTCTGAGGAAATACTGGAATTAGTTCATACTAACCTTTGTGGACCCATTGGAGAGAAAAGTTGCTATGGAGACAAATATTTCATTCTATTTGTTGATGATTACTCAAGAATGATGACTGTTATGTCTCTTCAAGAAAAATATGATGCATTCCAGTTATTTAAGTGGTACTTGGCAAAAGTTAAAAAAGAGACAGGTAAAAATCTAAAATGTCTAAGATCTGAAAGAGGAGGTGAGTTTATTTCTAATGAGTTTAATAGGTTCTACGATGACTGAGGGATAAAAAGATAGATGTTCACACCTAGGACACCACCACAGAATGGTATTGCTGAAAGAAGAAATAGATCTATCATGGATTGTGCCAAAACACTAATGATGGAAAAGAATGTTGCACAAAAATATTGGAGAGAAGCCGTAAGTACAGTAGTCTATACCCTAAATAGAGTACAATTCAAGAAAGGTACTAATGCTACACCTTATGAGCTATGGTATGGATATGTACCTAATGTAAAATATTTCAAAGTTTTTGGAAGCAAATGTTTCATACTGAAGGATAACAGAAATGGGAAACTTGATGCTAAAGGTGAGGAAGGCATATTTCTTGGTTATTCAATGAAAAGTAAAGCATATAAGTGTTTGAATTCTAACACTAACAAAATTGTGGAAAGTGCAAATGTTAGAATTGATGAGTATGCAGAAAGAAATGAAGCTGAAAGCACACAGGAACCTGAGAGTTACAAATCATTTATCTATATGGATGAGGAAGATTCTAATACATTACCTGCAAGAGCTAGTACCTGCTGATTCTCTGAATGAGATCATCAGGCAACATGAGGTAATTGCTGAGTTATTTGATGGAGATGCCAAGTCACAGATTCAACCTGAAATGAACATGAATGATCAACCTAAAGAAGAAAAAGGACCTACTCTAGCAAAGTATGTAAGGATGCACCATAAACCTGATCAAATCATAGGATCGAAGGAGTCTGCAGTTATGACAAGAAGTAAGTTGAGAGAAGATACATACTTATTATGTGATTTTGAGCCTAAAATAGTAAAAGATGCCTTAGACAATGAAGATTGGATACAAGCCATGAATGAAGAAATTGAACAGATTGAGAAGAATAAGACTTGGACACTTGTACCTAGGCCGAGTGATAAAAATGTAATTAGTACTAACTGGGTATTCAGAAATAAGATGAATGAACATGGAGAGGTAACAAGAAACAAAGCTAGACTGGTATGTAAGGGTTATGCACAGGAGGAAGGAATTTATTATGGAGAAACATTCACCCCATTTGCAAGATTGGAAGCAGTAAGAATATTACTTGCATATGTAGCCTGCAAAGGTTTTAAATTTTATCAGATGGATGTAAAGTCATCATTTCTAAATGGAATATTAGAAGAAGAAGTATATATTGAACAAGCTGATGGATTTGTTGACCCAAGCAAGAGGAATATGGTTTGTAGATTACACAAAGCACTATATGGATTGAAGCAAGCACCAAGAGCATGGTATGAGAGATTGCACAATTATCTGATGAAGATTGGATTTGCAAGAACCAATGACAACAACAACCTGTATTTGAAGACAGAGCAAAGTAAACATACTTTATTAGCTAAAATATTTATTGATGACATTATATTTAGTGGACAAGATGTGTTATGCCAAGCATTTGAAAAGGAGATGCAAACTAAATTTGAGATGTCTATGTTTGGTGAGATAAAAAAAATTATTGGCTTACAAATATATCAGATGAAGAATGGTATCTATATTACTCAATCAAAATATGTCAAGGAGTTACTAAAAAATTTTGGAATGGAAGATTCAAAACTAGTGAGTACACCCATGGATACTAGATAGAAGTTGACAAAGAATGATGATACAAAAGAAGTGAATCAAACTCTTTACAGATCAATGATTGGAAAGCTACAATATGTTGTGCACAACAGACCTAATATTGCACTGGCTGTTAGTATTGTTCCAGGATTTTTTCCCAATCCCAAGGAAACTCATATGATGCTAGTAAAAAGGATTCTGAGATATTTGAAAGGAATAGATGAATATGGTCTGTATTACAAAAAGAATGATAAGTTTGAGCTCAGAGTTTATACTGATTCTGATTGGGCTAGAAATGTAGATGATAGGAAAAGCACCATAGGAGGAGCATTTCTTCTGGGGAAAAGATTAGTTTCATGGACAAGCAAGAAACATAATTGCACCTCACAATCTACAACTGAAGCTAAGTATGTAGCAGCAACAATTAATTGTTCTAATATTGTGTGGTTGAAGATACTACTGAAAGGTATGAAAGAAGAGATCACAGAACCAATTGTCATATATTGTGATAACACGAGTGCCATGAATATTTCTAAGAACCTTGTAATGCACTCCAAGACAAAGCATATAGCTATCAAGTATCATTACTTGAGGGAACTAGTTCAAAAGAAGGAAGTGATACTAGAATATGTGAATACTAAAGAATAGTTAGTAGACATATTTACAAAGGCACTACCCAAGGATGCTCATGAGTATCTGTGAGGTAAATTAGGGGTGATTCCCCTAACTGAGGCTAATTAGTTCAGAATGACATTGTTGCATGAAATTTTATATTCAGAAAATTTGACACATTGATGCACAGGCAGTCACACTTTAGGATGCTGCCTAAAGGTGTGAAAGACAGACAAAGATAGAAAAGAGGATTAGTCATAAGCAAGATGAAAGGAACAAAATGATACAGAGTTTAGAATAGAAGAATCTTCATGATGAAGGTGTCAATGTCTTTGGCATTGTAGTCAAAGAGGGAGAAGTTTACTGAAAGAGGGAAAGTTTACTATACTTAGAAATAACGAGGGAGAAGTTTTTTTTTTTAACTAGAAAAAGAGATTAATAACAAAAGGAAGAGATTAATGAAAGAGGGAGTATACAGATGAACAAATATAGAAAGATTTCAGTGTGATTATAGACACAGAAGGAGAAATTTTTTTTCAGATGAGAATCAAAATGAAGCTAAAGACATTAATCAAGATTTGTTCATATCAAGGAACACAGGAAAAATTTTTAGATTGTATGGTAACTATGATTGAAAATTATTGTTTTATTATTTAGTGTTGCCATCAATGCCAAAGAGGGATATTGTTGGAAATATTGTTGGAAAGCTACAATGGACACAATTGTTGTTTTGTCATTGATGTCAAACCTTAACTTGTAAGACTATTGCTATCTATTTGAGCATCATATCTATTTATTGATGAAGAATATTTAACAAGAAGACCAAGTGGAATGGTTGAGTTATGAGAAATCACAAGGGTACTTGATCAGTTGGTACAGTGGCAAAGTAATGTGTTGTTTATCTTTTGATGATAGTTTACTAAGAATAGTTTGTGCAGAGCAAAGTTAGTGATGACTGAGCGCCAGTAAATTGCCGCGAAAACTAGTGGTGACTGAGTGGAAGAACACAGTGTTGGCCGAGCAGCAGTATTTTTGTAATTGTTGAGATTTGAGATCTCTGGATGACATATTAATTTTATTGGGAGATTTAAAGTTTAAGCACGTTTGATCCACACTATGTAAATGCATGGGTAACCGTAATTAATGCATGGATCAAAGATTTAATGAGTAATTTATTTGGAGAAGTAAATTAAATGTAATGATGGAAAGATTCATTGAATCTAACCTAACCTAAGATCTATGATCTTGATTAAGCGGAAAAAGATCTATCTGACCTAGATGAAGAGGTATAAGATAACCTCAAGGGGTTATTCATGATGTATGTAGAGTATGCAAGAGGATTGCATAGTTAATTGACTGATTGGCATGATCTAAGCAAAGAAGGCTGAACAAAGAAGCACAAAACTGTATGAGTGATTTCTTGACGATATTCCAAGCAAATCTAAAGATTGAAATGAGAATGGAGGTAACTCAATGAATTAACATTAGAGGTGAATTAGATCTAGATTTGCAAAGTAAGTTATATGTATCAGATCACACATGTTGATTATTTTCTAACCATTGTATCAGTCAAAATCCTTTAACGAGGTTGACCTAATATTCATTGTATAAATCATTTTAGCAAGGTGACATTCAGGTGGAATGTTCTAAGTCCTCTAACAAGGCCACTCCTGATAGGGTGATTAAATCCTTTAACCAGGTCATATTTAGCAGTGTGTTTTGTAAGCTTTAACAGGGTTGGCTCCTAACAGAGCTCACTTCAGAAGAGTGAAAAGTTGATAGCATGTTATTGGTGGTTTTTCCCATATTGGGTTTCCACGTTAAAATTTGGTGTCAACTTGTGTGAATATGTATGTTGTGTTTTACTGTTAAGTTTCTACAAGCTTATTACATCTGAACAGTAAATTACAAATGTATGTTATTGCTATCAAGCAGATCTGAGTTGTTCAAATTGGTATAAAGTTTTAATGGGCACATCTAGACCTGAGGATAACTGATTCACCCCCCCTCTTAGTTATTTTGAATTCATTCTAACATATACTTTATCAATTCAATCTTTGTTGCAACAAGAAGGTTCGAGTAATGCAAAGTATGTCTATGTGTCTCATAGTCCTGAAACAACCACTTCTTGGATTTTTGGATAGGGTATCTGCATTTCATAGGAGCATAAATTAATACAAAATTCAACATGTAAAGTGTAATAGAATGATGGTAAGAGATTTCAAAGTCATCAAACAAGAACTCATTATATTTTGATGGCGTACCTTCTAAGCCATGTCCTTGTCACAAAAAAGGATCCTATTGGGTACTTGTTAGGAATAAGGTGTCTCAACCTTGGATAATTCCTATTCTTATTATTTGTTTTGTAAAATGTATTTCTTGTAAATAATGTAATTAAGTGTGAGTGTACATGTCTAGTTCGCATGTTGATGTGTCACTCCAATTGATGTATAGGCATCTTGAATTGTGTGTAAGGAGATCATGGCTGAAATGGTTATGATGGATTCCTATGACACGTAAGAGCTATTTCTAGGAGATTTCAATGATAGGTGAAGACATGCAATGACATGTGGCAACTGATAAAGTTTAGTACTGTACAGTCTTCCAATCCTTGATCCCAACCATGGGGTTTGGGGTTCCTATTTTCTCAGAGAATGGTAAAATCCTAATATGGCTATCTTTGGGAGTTGCCCTAAAAAGGAAAGCACAATGATATAAGTGTTTTTTAGGGTTATAGGAAATGATACAAAAAAGAGTGTATTGTTGGTATAATCTAGTGCTACTGGATTTGTCTGTGTGTGTCAATTGTCTCATGAAAGAACTTGCATTGCAAGTGTGTTGTAACCGTTGTGTTGAAGATAATACATTATGCAGGTTTTGGAGTGCTGGGGTTTTCTACCGAAAGGTTTTTCCCCAGGGTAAATCATTGTGTCATTCTCTATTTTCTGTATGCATGGTATATGGTTGCAATATCTTTGTTAAAGTAGTTAACGAATATGAAATTGTAAGGATTTAAAAGAATTTGCACAATACTTTCCTTTAGAGATTAGTGTAGGAAGTTGTTTCCGCACCTGAGTTTCCTTACAGTACTCAATACCCTCTCCATCAATGACTGTAGTTGTCAATTTATTTTTTCCCTTAATACCACGACACAAAAAGTAACCAGTCCTTCCTCATTGTTCTCATCTGCAACAACTGCATATACATGACCTGCAATTTATAGAGGGATAAGTTAACACACTAAACACTTAACCACCTAATAAAATGAGTTCAATTAGGTTCAACAGAGTTCATCTCAAAATGAAGAATAAATTGAGAAAAATCTATTTCAACTAGGTTAGATATGTGATCAAAATACATTGATGCTTCAAACTGGCTCAATTGTAGTGCTCTAGGAAGTTGATATGTATCAAGCAGTTGCAAAGGTGTATAAGAACATCCGTCAATCCACTCTTTTGAATTGCATTCCTCCCACACAAAATTCATACAGGACAAGAAAAAACATGCCATTAATCTATTATAAATATCCTGTGATGCTGCATTTGAAATTCTAAATGAGTGCATGTCACTTGATCTTGTAAGTGTACAAAAATCTAGATAGTTTTCAATGTTAGACTCGTCTATCAACCAAAAAAATCTATTAACCTTAGACTTGTCTAATAGAGTTTCACCATCACACAATTGTTTATGCATTTATTAGCTCTGCACCACCTTTGTACTTCGATTCCTCTCTAGAAAGAGCTCTTTTTACACATGCACCAACACCATCATGCTTGCCTTTTCCATGACCTGCCTCAGTGAAATTACAAAAATGTTGAACACCACTTGTTACATGCATCCTACTCAAACAATAGAGCATCCTTGCATTCTTGAATTGTGAGGTGCAATTGTCTGACCATATTATGTGTTGGCTATACTCAATACCTCTTTCTCTTAAATTATCATAGAAAACTCTGAAGCAACCTTGCATAATCCCTGATGAATTTGTGTGATCGTCACTGATGTAGATGTGATACTCTCTTAAAACCTTTCTATCTGCATTTGTGCTATCATGTGCATGCAAGAATACTATATGTACAAATATCATCACTTGTATAGAATGCTAATACATTTCTTGCACTTCATTTGGAGGTTTAAGTGTATAATTCTTAGCAAAATCAAAAATGAAGATGATAGTACCAAGGGGAAAAGTGTCCTTACATATCTTGAATTTCTCATCCAACCACCTAGCTCTATGTGAATGACATATATACTCATAAACTAGTTTCTCTTGAAAAATATTTATAAAATTAGCCACGCATATATCATTTTTCACTAACTCACACCTCTTAAGTTCTTTTCCATCTTTTAAACCATTAGTTACCATATTGTATTTTCCAAAAGAAACTAGTGTATTTCCAATCTCATTTGTGCTCTCTAGATGGTGACATATCTGCAACTTTCTCATACCATCACATGCACTACAAGATCCATTCAAACACATCATCTTATAATAAATACAACCATCATCTCGATTACATAATACACTTGACATAAAATCTTTTGATGATGTAGGAGGTGCTTGAAGACCACATTCCTGCAAAATAGTGTTAGTGTGCAAAGTAAAAAAACATGATGATATATATCGTTATGCATAGAAAATTCAATATGTACCCTACAACAACATGTGGTGTGCGCATTATTAATCTTGATGTAAAAGGGTTTTTCCATTTCAAAAAATCTTTCACTAATTTTAATTTGAGGAAATATTTGGAGGAATCTTTCATAAAATTGTGTATGTGTCATATCCAAAAAGTGTTTTTGATGTGTTATACGATTTTAGATCCAATTCTCCTCCTAACAATGTCTCTTTGGTTGGGTGAAACCCTTGTGTTATCATGCCAAAAATTTTCAATTAATGTTCTTAATGCATCAACAACAACCTTGTCCTTGCGTGGGAGTCTACCCAAGAATGACCAAAGAGAATTAGTGTTTGGATCCTCAATTTTGTCTCGCCTATGCAAGGCTCTCTTTAATGTTGATCTACCTATCCTTAATGACTTGCTTGTTTTTCTTACTATACGATATTTTTTCATTTCCTTTCTCATTATAGTTGATGTGAGGAAACGTTGAGTAACATTATCATCTTTACTACATTATTTTGAACCAATGGCTTTGTATGCAACGAATAGATTTCTCACAATGGTTCTGTCAGTACTATTTTTAGATGTTCTTGTAAAGGGGGAAATCGTGTATGATGTGGGTTTTGATTTTCTTAGAGTATATTTATTTCCTTAACCTTACTTTATATTTAATTGAATTATATTGATTGTGTATTGCAATTGTGATTAGGGAGAAGATAAGATGTTTCTCTTTTATTCCCAAATGCACAAATGGGAGATCCAAGCTGATCAACCCCAAGGAAGTGCTAATGCACAAATGAATCAACTATTTGGAAAGGAGAATAACAAGATAGATACCTTAAATTCTATTAATTATATGTATAGAAATGATATATGACAGTAATTGAAGAAATAGGAGAAATGCACTAACCTTGAAATATTGCAGATCAAAGAATGCTATTTTTTGAGGTCTATAGACCGTCTCTGGAAAAACTGATAATTGATCCCAAATTGGAATGTAGAGACGAAGAAAACCCATAAATATTTTTCCATTCCGATGTTGTCTTATGAAAAAGGTTGACCTTGACCCACAAACATCAACCCTGACCCAATAATGTCGACCCTGACCTGCACAGGTCCAACAAAAAATTTGTTCACGCTGTCTGAAAGAAAGCCAAAAAGGGTATCCAGATGTAGTCTCAAATTTGTTGTTCTGTACCTGTACCTACAAGAAAAAGGGGATTGTTTGTTGTGGGGGAGGGGTTTTCCTTGGTCAAACCTCGGTTTTGGAATTAACCTCAAATATATGTAATTGAAATTGCAGAAATGGACAAAGTAAATGCATAAAATCACCTTTCTTGAAAAAGTCCTTATGGCAGATTCGAATCCTTGAATCCACAAGTATGCTTCAAAATGTGGAATGTAGAAAGGTAGGATATCTTCAATCTCTTTCTTGTAGATCTCCAACACCAAGTCTTGAATGGGTTCTTGAATTTGGAATAGGCTTGGAAGAAGGTGGATGGAGAGATCACCAAAAGGGCACTATGTAGCTTCAATCCTTCAATGGCCTCCAATGGATCTCCTTCATGAAAATGGATACTTGAATGGATGAATGCTTGCTTGAAATCTTTCTTGAATTCTTGCTTGAATTTCACTTGAAGATATTTTGAGAATGCTTGATCACGATTAGAAGACTTCGTTCGCTTGATGATGGTTTTTTTAGAAAATGAGAGGAGAAGGCTCCCTTTTATATGAAATTAGGGCACAATCTTCTAAGGAGGCTGACATAGGAGAATTAAATTCCCATTAAAGCCTTAACCTGTAGGAGAGGACCTATTTTAAATATAATTTAGGAGTCAATGCTTCGGACCCCGAAACAGCCGACTCAGAAGCGGGAAACAACTTTTGCAAAGACCGACATCCAAAAATTGGAAGACCCCAAAGTTTGAACCCTGGGTCAAGGTCGAGGTTGACCTTGACCTAGGTCAAGGTTGAGGTTTACCTTGACCTAGTTCAGGGTTGAGGTCAACCTTGACCTAGGTCAGGGTTGAGGTCAACATAGACCTAAAAGGTCGACCCTGACCTTGAGGTCAAAGATCTCAGATCTGGACTCTAGGATGCAAAAATTGGGTTGGAAAGAAGTGGAAAGTGGGGCAGAATAGGGGGAAAGCCAGGTCCAGATTAGGAACCCATTCAAGGTGCTTGATATGACCCCAAAACACTTACTCAAAAGGCTAAACTAGTCTACCATGGAAGTTCTTCCATTTTCTGACTATACATTTAGCCCCCACTTTAGCAAGAGTATGAGGTCAACACAAACTCTTGGTAAAGGAGAGCATAGAGAAAGGACAATCTTATTGGAATCAAAAGGGACAAAGAAATCCTCAAGCCCCCAAGGGACTTAAGTCTTTATCAACCCTAATATCATGATAAGAGAGACATCACTGATCAAAGAGAAAGAGAGAGAGAGAGAGAGGAATGGTTATTTCGCCCAGTAAGATGTGTGTATCTCACTGTGAACCACAAGAAGGATAGGATGGCCCATCAAGAAAGAACTTGATAGTCACCCCATAAAGTTATGCACCTTCTGGTGGCTTTGTGCATGTATGTAGTGCATCTTCTGACGGCTTTTATGAATTACCCATGGATCCATATCCTTATATCACCATGGAATACATTTGTAAAATGCGCATCTCTTCAGGATTTAGAAACTTATGTGCGTTACCTTCCAAGGATTTAGCATATTAAATTGTAATTGAATGCGTATCTCTTCAAGATTTAGCAACTTATGTGTGTTACCCTCAAAGGATTTAGCAAAAATAAAAATAAAAATGTGTGTCCCTTTAGGATTTAGCAACTTATGTGCATTACCTTCTGAGGATTTAGCATGTTGCAAAACAAAATGTTAGAACAAAAATGCATAATATAAAATGAGGGAGGCCGTGTATATGCCCCCTCCTTAAGATGGAAAAGTATATACTATTTTGACATGTTAAGGAAAAAAAAGATCAAGGATAAAGCCTTCTTCAACATCAAGACAATATCCATAAACAACACCCAGTCCAAACCAAGAAGGTTACATCTCCTATGAGGCCATGGAAGGAACGAATGCAAAGAGATATCATGCAAGAAGTGAAAAAGTAACCCTTGTGAGGGATAAAACAATATTCAGTTTCCAAGGTGAGAGATTTATTAATCATGGAAACCCAATGTCAAATAACAAAAATAGGTTATAATCAAGGAATTAGATCCTCAATGCAAACCAAAATTTTCATGTATGATGGATGTCACATAATAGATAGATATTGCTTAACCAAGGGAAAAGTGAATCCCGAAAAGATAGAAAAGAACGAGATGGCATCCTTTCCCCCCCAAGCATGGAAACAAGGATGAAAGGGGACCTATTATATCGCTCATAATACTATGCAAGACAATGAGCCCCCAAATATTAGGCTACCATTGTTTACATAATATGGAGTTCCATAATAGGAACATAAATGTTATTTAGAGAAAATAGGATTGAAATACAACTCATTGCCACATGTTAAATAAATAACTTTACTATCAATGAGCTGCCTAATCTTATAATGTAAAGCTTGACATTCATTAGTAGAGTGATCATGAAATCTATGATAAAAACAAAAAGGAAGAGTCTTCAAGTGTAGACTATATTTATTTTTGCGTTTAGGTCTAGTAATCATCTTAGCACGAAGGAGTTTAGGAAAAAGAAATTCTTGGTCAAATTCCTTAATAGGTTCATCATGTTTTGAAGTATTATTTGAGATGTTGTTATTGATGTGTTCATAATAATGCTCATGCCCCCCATTCTATAAGGGTATTTGAATTCCCTATTTATTCTTACCACATCCTTGACTGTGGAATCCTTGTTTAACTAGTAAATGATAACCAGGACCATAATGAGAAACCATATCAGAAGGATTCAATGGAGCTTCAGTAGTCACTATGTCATTACTAGTAGGTTTGACAGATTCATAGTGGGTAGAAGCAGTGACAAAGTTATTACGAAGGTAATTAGAAGTAGAAGTAAAAACTCATTGTTCAAACTCTCTTTGTGGCTTCAT
>MU224432.1:1404746-1425390 GCA_018584345.1 Thuja plicata | reverse complement strand
TGTTATTTTGTAAATCCCACCACTGGGTAGATCCTTACAGATCTTATTTTGTAAAGCCTCTAACAAGGTACAATTCTTAGAGAAGAATTTGTGAAATCCTTTAACAAGGTAGACTGCATAAGTATTTTTACTCTTAACCAGGTAAGCTATCAAAAGTAGCTAAACATTGTAGCTCTAACCGAGCAACCTTTTTACTGCACTAGTGAAGGATTGTGGGTGTCATCCCCACCGCAGTTTTTTCCTCTAACCAAGGATTTCTGTGTGGCCAAAAATCATGGTGTTATGGGTCTATTTTCTTATGTGTGTATTTGAAATGATTTACACGTTTTAACTTGACTTTCATTTATAGTTTTCATTTGGTAAAAGATTGTTGAAGTAAGAAAGTTTTAGAGTATAAAAGTTTTAAGTGAACTGATTCACCCCTCCCCTCTTAGTTCATACTCTTGTATGACATTTCCAACATTATACCCCCTTTTTGGTTCACAACTTGGTGCACATACCCTAATATTATTGGAACTAGGCTCAAAACAAATTTGGTTATTGATTTTCGAGATCATAATTATAATATATCTATATACTATAAAAAGGGAAGGAAAGGATTTTATATAGTCTGTGATACCAACAATTTTTTTTTGGGTCTACATATGGCTACAGTAATATGGGACTACCTTGTATTAATTGTATGAGACACATAAGTATGCTACACATAAGGCATACAGACCTTACCCCCTGTGGGATTTGACCTATAATTAAAAAGTTACCAACTTTCTTACTTATTGGTTCATATGTAAGTGTTTAGAGGTCCTAGTTTAATCTGGTTTCATTGATTTGGATTCTGATACTTAACTAAATTTTTCATATAGTAGTTGGAGTTGACTCTAGGACCTCCTATTTTTTGCTGGGGTGCTCTACCACTAACCCACTAACCCTTTGGGTGACTAGTCCTTCTTTGATTTGAATGTGGCCCATTCCAACAAAAGGGGGAAACTAGAAACTATGGCTTCTCTCTAATTACATTAATTTTTATCTAATTCTTCTTTTTTCTATGTACATGTTTTCTCTATGTAGTGGAGATATGAATTGGAAATGAGTTTTAAAAGGAACCCAATTTTATTTACAAAAAACAACAAGAAATAGCATGGTACAACAACTCACATAGGGACAAGCCTAAAAAAACCAAAACAATCTACAAAAAAAATGAAACAAAAGAGATGGGAAGTCGAACAAACATTTAAGAAGATTTGAAACCAAACCTCAAAAATGGGCTCCGAAAAAGGAGTAGGACCAAAATAGATTATCTTACAAATTTTTGAAGAAGAAATCTCAGCCAAAGGACTCTTAATCATAACTTCAAGTTTTCTTTTTTTGGTTGCATGGGGTTCTTCTACTTTTATTATTGTCATCTTTCTCAATTTCAACACCTTCCCAATGTATAAATACTTAGGATAGATCTCAATATGCAACTTATCCCTGATGATGATGGCCTAAGTATATTCAAAACTAAACTTTCAAGCCTCATCCTAGAGTTCCCTTTTTCATGATGAAAGATTAGAAAATAGGATTCATAACGATTTGCTACTCTAAATCACCTAGACTTCTATAAAGATGTAAAAAGAAGGAAAAAATGGTAGAAAAATAAGCCTATAAATTTGTAACCATGCACAAATTCTTTAGAGGCAATAAAATAAAGGACACCTAAGGAATCTTATCTTAACTACCTAAAAGATCTACAATATGTTTCCACCTTCAAGTATCCTCAATTTAAGCTATGAGAAAGAAAAGACCTGGACATGGGTAAGTAGCACACACCTAATACCAAATTTGTCAAGGTAAAAGAGGCAATGTTTGCAGACATAATCTTCCTACTATAAGTCACAAGTTCCAAATATAAAACCTCCAATTACTAGGATTAAAAAAGAAAAGAAAATAAGAAAGTTACAGTTAATTCCTATAGTCCAACATTTAAGTGACTAAATTAACATGGATTTTATTTGGGTTTGTCTACTTTGTGATGAATGCAATTTTTTATGTATCATGCAAGGTATTTAATACTATTGGTCAATGGATCACTATTGACAATGTTACAAAATTTTGAAAAGAATTTTCGTTGCTACATTTTGTGTGTTTGTGTCAAAATTGATTAGGTTTTTCCAAGCAGTATTAAATTGTGCTTCATATACCTAAGCTATATGCTTTGATGAATGTCACAATATCAACATGTATATGATAGATTAACTCTATCAAGCGATCTCTAATTTTGAGATGTGGAAATTTGAATTTGATAATATCAAGAAGGAAGCTACATTTAAAGTTATTAAGAGGATTGAAGATGAACCTAAGAAAAGCAACGATCCAAATGATGCAGAAGAATTTTTTTTGGGAAGACTAAGCAAGGGCTCTAAAAAATACAAAGATAAGTTAGGAACGGGTTTACATGATACTTGGATTCATTCACTTGCTTTCCAATCTCCAAGAAAGCAATTATATCTAGCTCAATGACATGAAGAATATGAGTGTATCCTCAAATCCATAGAACCTAACTATTGTACATCCTTCATATACATATCAATCGCTCCTATTATGGTCAATAATGGCCCTCTTCTTAAAATATTTGGGCCTCGAATCTTTGGATTGTCTCAAATAGTTTTCCTAAAGGTTTCCCTAAAGCTTTGTAAATTTATTTTATAAAAAAATCCTTGAAGTACATATAATGAGATCCTTCTTTACAATCACTATCACATACACATGTCCACTCTTGTACTAGAAAAGGGCATCCATCTTTAGCAATTGGTGTCATTCAGAGAGGCGGTTTCTATATTTTCACTTTGCATCATCTATACAAAAGAATATGCATCAAAAGTGAGTACCATCAAAAATTTATGATTGTGATGTACCTTTTGAAACTGGCCATAAATTTGTTCATATTACACTCTGAACATGCATCATAATCAATTGCCCATTATTATTCTAGATCTATGTATCTTTTGTCAAAACTATCAATTCAATTGACATAAATACTTGAGCATCTTTTCCCAAGACTTGTAAAAATCCATAATAGGTCTTTTGGAAATAATCCTCAAACAGTTCAATATCAAAGGGTTCTTTACCAACATCAATGAACTTCTACAATTTTCTTTCAACCCCAGTCGGTAATTTTTTCTAAATTATATGCCTATAAATAGGCAACCATTCCCTTTCATAATCTTTCTTGAAATTCTCATATTTTGTGGTAAAAGAGCCAAACTCAATTGGCATTATCTCATTGCTCCCATGAAGATTGAAGACATGAAAAATATAGTCTTATGTTAGATGCATCATTACTTCTCTATTTACTTTGTAAAAGGCCTTCTATTTTAGAACATAAATTCTTGTCAAAGCTCTCAATAATTCCTTATTGATGAAAAAATTGGGGAGAATCAATTTAGTGTTATTAGATTTCCACAATACATTAAGATTAAATTTAGAAGCTTTTGGTTTAGATTGTGTATGCATTTTTAGCATCAAAATTTTGGATCACACTTTGTGAACCATCATCAGAATGTATGAGAGAAAAAGAGACGCAAAAACCCATCATCATGTATTTTTGCATCTCTTGCTCTCTCATGTACATTTTGATGATAGATCACAAAATGTGATCCAAAACTTTGATGCTAAAAACACATTCACAATATAAATGAAAAGCTTTTCAATTTAATTAGAACAAATTTAGCTAACTCTAGATGTCACATGTTTGAGATAGGTAGATTCATGTATGATTTTGTAGTGTACTTGAAGAATACATAACTATCAATGGGTAAAATACTATTCTTGTATTTTTTCTACACATCTTCCAATCTAACTATATTTTCACGCCCTGTTGGTTTCAAGCCTTGTGTGCAGAGTGAGGAAATTGTGCAATTAGATCCTCACAAGGTTCATTTTCCTTCTTCTAAATCTTGGGATTTGGTTCACTCTTAACGAAATCTTTATATGAGCTCGCCATTTTTAATTTAGGGCTTCTAAGGTATCTGAAAACTTTCTCTTAGTTCTAGGTTTTTGTAAAGGAAGAAATGATGTAAAGGATAGGAATAATGTAATGATGATGTGAGGTATGTAATGTATTTAAATTTTTTGGGGGAAAATAAGATTCTTCTCCTAGCCCTAAAATTCACAAAGGAAAGATCCACTTTGACCAACCATAAGAAAATGGTCAATGCACAAATGCATCAATCAATCAGAAATAAGAAGAAGGAAGAAAATCTTACATTCCTCGTGTGAGATGAAGAGTATGCAATAGATTTGGATTTATTAAAACCTTAATTGAAATGATTTGAAGACAAGTACTAACCTCAAAATATAGCAAATCTGGAAAATCTATTTTTCTGATGTTTGTGTCAGGTTTTGGGAAATTCTGCAACTGGATCTAGAATAGAAACACAAAGATGGAGAAAACCCAGAAATATTCTCCTTTTCTGAGTTAGGTCAACCTTGACCCAAATGCAGGGGTGCAATTGTACCCCAAAATGTTGACCTCGGCCTGCACTACTCCAACATAAATTCTATTCGTGGATCCCAAAAGTTGGCCAAAAAGGGTATCCAAATTTTCTCTATAATTTGCTATCCTGTACTTGTATCTACAAGAAAAATGGTTTTGTTTATTGGGGGGAGAGGTTTTCCTTGTTCAAACCCCAGTTTTGGAATTACCCTTAAAATATAATTGAAATTGCATGAATAAACAAAGCAAATAAACAAATTCACCTTGCTTGTATAGAAACCCTTGTGGAGGATTTGAATCCTTGGATCCACAAGTATGTATGCTCCAAATGTATGTAGAATGTAGAATATAGGATGTCTCAAATCAACTTCTTTTAGATCTTCAACGCCAATCTTGAATGGATCTTTGAATAGGAAGAAGCTTGCATGGATGTGGATGGAGAAATATTCAACAAGAGGACTCCATAGAGCTTTGAATCATTCAATGGCTACCAATGTATCTCCTTGATGAATTGAATTCTTGAGAGTGGATTATTTCTTTAATAGATTATTGGCTTTCTTCAAGTCTTTCTTCTTAGCTTTTCTTTCACACTTTTTCCACTTAGAGAAAATGAGAGGAGAAGGCTTCCTTATATACCAATCTAGGGCACAATCTTCTAGATAGGCCTACATAGGAGAATTAAATTACAATTAGACCTATACCCCTAGAAGTGGACCTATATTAAATATAATTTCAAGGGTCATTACTTCAGAGACTGAAACAACCAACCTAGAAGCAGGAATCAAGTCTTTCCGAAGCCCGACATCCAAAAACCCTGAATAATTGAAATTTGGACCCTGGGTCAGGGTCAAGGTTGACACTAACCTAGGTCATGTTAGGAATAATAGTCCATAAGAAAATTGAGAGGGGGGTGAATCAATTGTTCTATAGATTATTAAACTTTAAACTTTATAAACCAAATCTACAAATGTAAATGATAACACAGTAAATGCCAACACCATAACACAATATTTGTTATCGAGGAAACCCTGTTAAAGGTAAAATTGGGAATTAACACCAAAAAATAATTTATTGAGAGTATAGTATCCCTGTTAAAATATTTATCCCTGTTAGGAGCTTGTTACAACAGTACAGTACATAGTCCCTATAAGGAGATAGACCCTGTTAGGAGTCAAAAGAAATAGTAGGCTCACTGCCAAGGCACACTGCCCAAAGAAGGTTAAAGCCACCCACAAGGATTTACAATTTGAACAAGTTTATAAAGCAAATACACAATCCAGTGACCTACCTGATAGCAACTTTCTTTGCTTGGTTAGTTCCAATGAAGTACTCTTCTCATAAACTCTGCTCTACATCCAGCAGCCAAACAAGCCTCATTTATTTCACTTCTTCTTACTTTAAATCTATGTCACATATTTTCAAAAGAAAAGATCACTCATATATACCCTCTTACAATAATTCATTAGGTTGGCTAGTTAAGATTTCCTAATACATAAATAATTAATTAGGTCAGCGAATTAAGGCTTTCCAATATATAAATAATTGTTTAACCCCTTGCTAAGATACACACGGTACCTATAACAAGTAACCATCATTTACAATCCATCAATTATGCTTCCAGATCCGCAATCCACACTCACAATTCATTTTACACACTACATGTCTGAAGTTGGCCAACAAATAGGTCTCCTTCAGAATACACACCACAGCTGATGTCACCAGTAAGAAAAAAACAATAGAACTCAACCCATTATTCAAACATATGTCTTCTATCCACTAGTAAGCTTGCATCATCTGAAATATCTTATCCAGAAAGATATACCCAAAACATAGAGACCTGCTCTATCTAGAATCACAGTTGTAGTCTAGAAACCAGTCTTTATCAAATCAATTGTAACATCCACAATATGCAACATAAAGCCAAGAAACCTTAGGAATAAAGTCAAAACACATCCTTTTGCATAAACCCAACTTTGATCATTCTGAATCATCCATACGGTGTCTGTACACTTCTTCCAGTCAAGTAGCCAGTATCTCCTCTCCATAGAAATATATGTTGACATCAGTGACAAAATATGAATATCAACAACATGATCAATAACCAAAACTAATATCATCCAACAATACCCCCCTTTGACATTGATGGCAACATATGCAAAAATCCATATACATCAACCCAAAAGTACTCTCTCTCAATACAATCTTCTCAATATCCTCAACACAAATTTCTCAAAATAGTAGGGGTTTTCACATAGATTCATTCCCCTTTGGCAGTAATGGGAATGGGTGCCATAACTCATCTATATTCTTCTGTAAGGTGTATCTTTTTCAAATATTCATGTCTAGCAACCAGGTGCAAGATCACCCAAATTTACTCCATAGTGTTCTCCTACGATCACTCCCCTTAAGGAGTAGATCCATACATCAAGTCTAGAGAATGATATAGCTCTAAAATCCATTGGACTAATGCATATCTACATCATTTAATTACCAATGGGAGGGGCCACCACCCCAAGCATGCCTCTAAGATATTCAAAAGCATCTTTTGGCAAAGATTTAGTAAAAATATCTTTTATCTATTCCTTTGTGCTGATATACTCTAGTTTAATCTCTTTATCTGCTACCTTCTTCCTCAAGAAATGATACTTAATAGAAATATGTTTAGTCTTTGAATGCATTACATGATTCTTTTACATATTTACTTTTCTAGTGTTATCACAATGGATAGCCACTGGTTCTTTGAAAATTATTCCAATGTCCTTCAACATTTGTTTCATCCAAACAACCCGAGTATAGTTTATTGTAGTAGCAACATACTCTGACTCAGCAATAGATTGAGAAATATAGTTCTTCTTTCTCAACCAAGAAACCAATCTTTTCCAAAGGAAAAATGAACCACCACTTGTACTCTTCTTTTCATCCATTTTCCCTTCCCAATCATCATCAGTATAGGCCTGCAAAGTAAAATATTCTAATTTTTCATACCAAAGTCCATATTATATTGTCCCTTTCAAATATTTGAAAAATTCTTTTCACAACAGAAAAATGTGTCTCTTTAGGATCTGCCTGATATCTAGCCACAATTCCAACTACATTAGTAATATTTGGTCTAGTGTGAGTTAGATATTATAGACCTTCAATCATCGATATTTATTTTGTCTAAACAACACTCTGAGTCTCATCACTATTAGTCAGTTTGTTTCTAGTCACCATAGGTGTCCCAACATTTTACAATCTTCCATTCCAAACTTTTTCAACATTTCCTTAAGATACTTGGTCTGAGATATAAAAATGTCATTCTTAGTCTGATCAATTTGTAAACCAAGAAAAAATTTCATCTCACCAATCATTGACATATTGAATTCATTTTCCATTTCTTTAGCAAACTTCTTACTCATCTATCATTGGCTCCAAAAATAATATCATCCAATAATTCATTAAATGCTTCAAACTTAACTCTATGAAATACAACTCTCATCACAACAGAAAGCACAAAGAACATAATCATAATAGAAAGTACAATGAACCTTTCACCATAGTATGATCTTGTTTGTGTAGGACCACACTGATCTACATGCACCAGATTCAACTTGCCTTTTGCTGAATAAGCTTTGATTTTGAAATTTCTTCTAGTATTCTTCCCCACAACACACTCTTTATACATAGTGTTAGATGGCTTCACAATCTTAGGTAGATCTCTTACTGCTTTTGTCATAATTGCATTCACAATGTTATCAAAATTAACATGACAAAATCTTTTGTGCCATAACCAACTGTCATCAACCTTCGTAATAAAACAAGAAGCTTCAGATGTGTTCAATTCAAATACATTACCTCTAGATTTAGTACCAGATGTGATGAAATCTCCTGCTTTACTTCTTATAGAGTATTTCCCATCAATAAATTTCAATTGATAACCCTTGTCTACCAACTTTCCAACACTCAACAAATTATGCTTAAGTCCATCAACAAGTAATACATTGTTAGTGTTAGTCTTTCCATCCAAAGAAATAGATCCAACTCCAATAGTAAGTTTAGGAGTATTTTCACCAAGTCTGACAACGCCACCATCATGTCTTTTCAAACTCACAAATTTGTTTTTATCTCCATTCATATGATGTGAACAACCACTATCTATAACCCATTCAAATTTATTTTCAACTCAAGATAATAAGGCTTTTTCCTCATGCATAGGTTCATCATCCTTAATAGCAATAAATCCAATTTCATCACAACCACCATCATCATCATCAGACATTCCCTCACTAGCATAATAAAATTCCTTGTCTTTTGAATACTTAGACTTGAAAAACTTAGGTTTGTGCTTTGGAACTCTTGTAGGACATCTAGATGCAAAATGACCAATCTTGTTACATGAAAAACACTTCAAAGGTAATTTGCCTTCAAACTTTCCCTTACCTCTCCTTTCTCTTCTAGAAATTAGTGCCACAAATTCATCTAGCTTTGTTTCTTCTTCCTGTATCTGTTCCCATTCATCAGCATAGGCTCCAAGTTCTTCTCTTAGATGATTACTGTTGGTGCTTGCATTTCCAGATAAGGTCTTTTTATTCTTGTGCATTATTGCCTTTAAAGATGACTCAACTCTAGGTAAAATGTCTCCCAATTCTGTAGCCTCAAATGTAGTTAACTTTCCAATCAACATCTCTCTGGTAAAGTTTGAAGTCAAAGGTATAATCTCCTTTATAGCTTGTACTTTGGTTCTATATGCAGGTGTCAAAGATCTGAGTACCTTTGCAATCACTTCTTCCTCACTGTAAGTACCTCTAGAGTTTCTAATACCAGTAACTACTTCATTAGTTCTATGTCCATATGCCCTAATGTTCTCATCTTATCTCATCTTTAGTGATTCCATCTTTGTCTTCCAGTTTTGTATCTTTTCCTTCTTAGTAAACTTGTCTCCAATATATAATGCTTCCAATCTTGACTAGATCTTATGTACAGAACCCAAGTCCTTTACTGCAGTGAATTCTCCTTCTGAAAGTGCATTGATCAAATATTCCCTTGCAACCATATTACATGAAAATAACTTCTTCTGGTCTTTATTAGCCTTCTCTAATTAATCCTCAGTTTCTCTATTTTCATTCTACTTTGTGATCATCCAGTAATCAATTCCCAGACATAGCAAATGTGTTCTCATCTTGTTCTGCCAACTGTCAAAGTTTTTAGGATCAAACTTTAGACTATCCTTCTTGTAGTAAGTCATCTTCAAGATCACCTCAAAATGTTAAAATTTGTCTCTAAGGACTACAAGCTCTGATACCAATTGTTAGGAATAACAGTCCACAAGACAACTGAGAGGGGGGTGAATCAGTTGTGATATAGATTATTAAACTTTAAACTTTATAAACCAAACCTGCAAAAGTAAATGATAACATAGTAAATGCCAACACCATAACACAATATTTATTGATGAGGAAACCCTGTTAAAGGTAAAACCCCAATGGGAATTAACACCCACAAATAATGTATTGAGAGTATAGTATCCCTATTAAAAGATTTATCCCTGTTAGGAGCTTGTTACAACATTATAGTACATAGTCCCTGTAAGGAGACATACCCTATTAGGAGTCAAAATAAATAGTAGCCTCACTGCCAAGGTACACTTCCCAAAGAAGGTTAAAGCCACCCTCAAGGATTTATAATCTGAACAAGTGTATAAAGAAAATACACAATCCAGTGAACTGTCTAATAGAAACTGTCTTTGCTTGGTTAGTTCCAATGAAGTACTCTTCTAATAAACTCTTCTCTACATCCAACAGCCAAACAAGCCTCGCAGCTTTCACTTCTTGTTACTTTTAATCTTTGTCACATATTTTCAAAAGAAAATATCACTCATATATACCCTCTTAAATAATTCATTAGGTCAGCCAGTTAAGCTTTCCTAATACATAAATAATTAATTAGGTCAGCCAATTAAGGCTTTCCAATATACAAATAATTATTTAACCCTTTGCTAAGATACAAATGGTACCTATAACAGTGGTTTCATCATTTACAATCCATCAATTATGCTTCCACATCCGCAATCCATGCTCACAATTCATTTTACACGCTACATGTCTGAAGTCGGCTAGCAAATAGGTCTCCTTCATAATACATGCCACAACTGACATCACCAGTAACCAAAAAATAATCAAACTCAACCCATTATTCCAACATATGTCTGTTTTCCACCAGTAAGCTCGCATCATCTAAAATGTCTTTGCTAGAAAGATACACTTGAAAACAGAGACCTGCTCTGTCCAGAATCACAGTTGCAGTCTAGAAACCAGTCTTCATCAAATCAATTGTAACATCCACACTATGTAACATAAAGCCAAGAAACCTTAGGAATAAGGTCAAAACAAATCATCCTATATAAATCAAACTTTGATAATTCTGAATCATCTGTACAGTGTTTGTACACTTCTTCCAGTCAAGTAGCCAGTCTATCCCCTCCACAGAAATATATGTTGACATCAGTGAAAAAACATGAATATTAACAACATGATTAGTAACCAAAACTGATATCATCCAACAGGTCAGTGTCGAGGTCGACCTTGACCTATGTCAGGGTTGAGGTCTACCTTGACCTAGAAGGTCAACCTTGACCCTGAGGTCAAGAATCTCAGATTTGCAGACCAGGATGTCAGAAATAGGCCGGAGAGAAGTGGGAAATAGGGCAGAACAGGGGGAAAATCTAGATCCAAGTCAAATACCCATTCAAGGTGTTTGAAATGAACCCAAACCACTTACTCGGAGGGCTAAACCAATCCAAAATGGAAGTGTTTGAATTTTCTAACTATATAGTTTTATTGAAAAACTCTAGATCTTTATCCAAATGACTTCTCTAACTTCTAAAATAACTAACCAACTAGAGTTTGTGTATAACAACCAAAGATTTCCATTTTGAATCAAAATCCTACAAGGCTAAGGCATGAAACCCTAATTTTACAGGGAAGAGGATTCAATAAAATTACTATTTTAGTGTAAAATGTCTTAGCACGCTGGAATTAACTTTCTTTGATTGTAGGGAATCCTTGTTCTTCACTTGTAATTCTTCGCTAGGAGTTCAAGAAACTTTTTAGACTTTGAGTTAGGGATTTTCAATAAATAATATGACTTTGTGTTCTTAAAAATTCTCCATTAATATAATTTAATGCAAGGCATTAAGATTCCAATTAGTTTTTTATCAAATTTGAATCTGGTTCATTCATCAGTTCCTATAAAAAATTGTCGACAGGATTCAAATCTTCTCTGGCGATTGAAAAAATAACATATTAACCCATCAAAATTGGATCATTAGAATCCCTTTTGTGTTCCACTGGCTTCACAATTTTCATCGATAAGCCTTCTTCTGATGCATATTATTCCCCATGACATCCATTGATAGCTCATTGGAGCTCAAAAGCTATCCTAGTGATGAAGAAACCTTGGATAATAACATCTTTGATCTGAGTTTTCATCCTATTCATCATCCAACTCAACTTTGCATCATTATCATGAAAATAAGGAGATCCTAACACAAAGGAACTCATTTCCATACAATAAGAAAGAGACTAAGTCATGACTTAAGAGGACTACATGACTTAAGGGGACTAGTGATGAGAACAACTAGTAAACTTGAAACTAGGCCAATGAAGGACAAGTAATTTAGGGTTTCTATGGATTTTCAAAAGGTATACGCCTAAAAATTTTCACATTTATTTTAGACTCATTCTTGGTTAGTTAATATTTATATATATATATATATATATTAAATATAGAGGAAACCAAGAAGATACAAAAATATACCAAGAGTGAAGGGAGGCCAAGAATCAACCCAACCATCAGAAAACTAGTACAAAGTTATAAACACCATCACAAAATAAGTACCGACAATAGGCCAAGCCATGAAAACACAAAAAAGGAACATCAGGTTACAATTACACAAAAAGGGGGAGCCATAACTCACTACTGAAGGACACCATCATGGTTGTAAGCCCAGGCAGTCCATCCAAGAGGACCCTCCATCTAGATAACCTATTTCCTATCCATAATTTGGGAGAGCATAGAAAATTTTTCTTGGGGAGGATCTTTGTTCTCTCTAATTTTTTGCAGGAGCTGAGAGAGCCAAATTAAAGGCATAATGGCTGAACATGCTCTTCCTCCATTCGTACCAATATTTGAGTTTGTAAATGAGCATAGTGGCATGTATTTCCTTCAATAACCAAGTAGGATTCTTCCTTTCAAGCCTCATAGTAACCAAGATCTTCTCAACAGTATAAGAAAAAGTGAGACTTTGAAAAGAATCACTAAGGATCCTAGTTTTGCCTTGAAATATATCCTCATTCCTAACCTTCCCTATAAACCAAAGAATAGAGGAGGAAAGAGTAAACCAATGCAAATTAGCATCCTTACTTAGCCCATGAATAAAACTAGTAATGATCTCCAAAACATTAGTGAGACTAGGAATTTTAATCCCAAATAATAACCAAATCTGTTTGGAAAAATGACAATCAAATAAAATGTGTCTGCAAGTTTCTGGGGTTCTACAAAATATTACACATCTCAATACAAGAAGAGTCTTTACGCAGGGGCAGCCTATCAAGCAACATCTACCATTTAAAACATTTAATTTTTGAAGCAACCAAGCCCTTCCAAAGCCATCAAAGTATTTTTTCCAAATAGTAATATCAAGATTGGATCACCGACGCTTATTAACATGATCAACAATAGAAATATTAGAGGAAATGATCTTATATATATTATGGGCTTTTATTAGAGAAAGGATAGTTTCATCAACCCATTTAAAACTAAGGTAACTATGAGAATCAACAAAGTAATCATAGCTAGGAGGGAGGAGATGGCTGGCCTGAGAGATTATGTTGTAGGTCTTCTTTTGGGAGAGAGACAGGTTAAATTTGTTTCTAAGAGTGTCCCAACTAATAATATCATCATGATCAAAGATTTCAATAAGGGAAGTGATACCAGCATCAACCCAAGACTTATCCAAACAACCTTGAGTAAGAGCAAGAGGCTTGTTCAAATGGAAAAGGTTCCACTAGACCGATCTCTCACCATGGATCATGTTATGGTTCAAAGTACTGGTATCCACCATATGGATCTTGACATGTTCCCAGGCTTTCCAAATAGTTTTGAACACACTAGACCCTTGTACAACAACCAAGAAATTACTAGCAACCAAGTCACTGAAGGGAATCCCTTTCAAGGATTTGGCCTTCCTGGGGACACCCCTCTCAATATTGTTTCTAATAAAGACCTTCCAAGGCTCAGATCCCTCCAAAGAATGAAAGATCCATTATTTAGCCTCAAGAGAAATTCCTTGAAGTTTGAGATCCTTGAGGCCAAGGCTGCTAGAATTATTTTCCACATGACACCAATCCCATCTGACAACGTGAAGCTTGTTATTTCCTTTACCATCAGACCATAAAATATTTCTAATAGTATTTTGAATTTCAAGGATCTATTAGTTGTTAAACATCTAGAGAGACGAGTAATATATATTGTGGGAGGAGAGGATTTTCTGACACACTTGAGTCCTACCAGCAAGAGAAAGGTAACTGTCATTCCAATTATTATTTTTTTGGTAATCTTATCCCTAACCCAATATTGCATGTCTTTGAGAGAAGGGTTCACCGAGCATGGGATGCCAAGATATTTGACAATCTTATTAGCCCCCCCTATTGGATATCCCTTTGGAGAACCCACTCCGGAGGATGATCCTTCCAACCAAGGAGAATGGATTTGGAGCTGGAGATACGAGCACCAGAAATATTACTGAAGATTTTCAACTTGTTACATAAGGCATCAAACTTATGAGTAGAGAGCTCGATAAACAAAAAGGTATCAACTAAAAATTTAATGTTAATTAATTCATTACGATCTGGTAATATAACCCCATTGACTTTGGGAGAGAGGGAGTTATCCCTAAGGAGATAATATAGGGCATCAGAGGCAATGAAAAACAAGGTAGGGTAGAGGGGGAAACCTTTCCTTATAGATCTATTAAGTTGAATAGGAGAGGAGAGAGAGACATTAACATCAATTTGAGACACAACATCTTTCAGGAGAACCTTGAAAAATTTACAAAATTCAGGCAGAAAGCCAAAGGCCTCCAACATCATAATAAAAAAATCCCACTCAACTCTATCATAGGCTTTCTCAAAGTCAAGAAGATACATAGAAGAATTATGCCTAGAATCAATGGACCAATTCGTGGCCTCCCAACTAGCGATAATATTTTCAATAATATATCTACCTTTAATAAACCTAGTTTGCATGGGACAAATAAACTTAGGAAGGATATTTTCTAGGCGTAGGGCCATGATCTTAGCAAAAATATTATAGGAGACATTAATAAGAGTAATAGGTCTCCAGTTCTTCATAAGGGCTTTATCACCCTCCTTAGGAATAATTTTGATAATGAATCTATTAGTAGAGTCACCTAAGGAACTAGCATAGATGGCCTCAGAATAGACTTCCATAAGGTCTTTACAAACCCAATCTGTATTAGCCACTGGGTCAGTGATCTCAGTGATCTCTTGATTGTCCAAAACAATTATCTCAATATACTCCCTATATTGTTTATTTTTAAGGTAATTGAAAAAAATTTGGAGCCTTTATCTCCGTCTTAAATCCAATGGGGTTGGGACCTAACCTTAGCACCCCTGGCTATAGCATGTTGATGATTTATGAGAGCAGTCCTAGCTTTATTAACCCTTAGAGTGAAGAATTCATCATTAGGAGAGTTTTGAATATTAGCTTTAGCAGCTTGGAGATTATTAGAGAGGGTATTCTCTAAAAACCTGAAGTCCTTAGCCCTCTTCTGGACAATAGTTTGGAGAAGGGTTTTCCAAGAGGAGATATTATAGTTTAATCTATTGATGTGCTTAGAAAGGTTCTTGTTATTCTTTTTAAACATTATGATGATGTTAATAGCAGCCCAAACATTAGGATCTTTCAGGAGACTAACATTAAGAAAAAAATTATCCCTACATGGTCTGTGCTCAACCAAGGAGTTACCAAAGATAACCTGAGAAATAATGGGGCGGTGATCAGAAAGGGACGTAGGCAAAACAGTAGTGAAACAACCATTAGGGTCAGGGAGAAAGGAGAATAAAATTTTATTCCCATGGAACCTATACAACCTAGAGTAAATTCTAATATCCCCCTACTGAAAATTGCATAAGGTATACCATATCCCATTATGGCTATCCTTATTACCATATAGAGGATCAAACAAGTACTTACCTTGTTTAAGTCTATCCTAGTGCACCTTTCCAAGGTGGTTCCAATAAAGATGTCTCCCTCCCGATTTATCTTCCTAACTTCCAACCATATTAAAATCACCCCCAAACAACCAGGAAATGTCAGGGAGGGAGTACAACCAATATTCCCATAGAGATAGTATATATTTATAGTCATTAGGAGCATACACATAGCATAACCCAAAATGTTCATTATTTATATTAAGTGTGACCCACATAGCACAGTTGCAAGGATTGGCACCTTTGTTAACAATATAGTTAGTCCACTTGGGGTTAATTAGAATACCAGTCCCTCCACGACCTTTAGGGTGATCAAAGATAATTTTAACCATCTCCTTCCGTATGAAATCAAGGCTCACCTCAAGGGTAAAACCAATGGATTTAAGCTCTTGCATCATTAAAAAGTCAATTTTTTTATTGTCACTAGGGAAATTCCAAATAATATACTTCCTATTTGGGGACTCCAGACCTCTAATATTCCATGATATGCAATTCATGATGAACCAATGGGAGGATGGGAGCTCGTGGTGACTTTTTCGCAAATGGTGGCTTGTTTCCCATTAGTCGCCTTCTTAGAGGAAGGATTATTATTTGAACCCATAGGCCTTCCACACCTCTTAGGATAAGAAAAATCATCAGTCCAAACCTCCTCATCCCCAGAGACCATATCCGATTCAAGATCTATGTTTAAACAATGAGAGGTAGAACTAAGAGAGATAGTCGTGTGGGACCAATTACAAAATTGAGAGTTTTGGGAGTTCAAGATAGGACTATCATTATTGATGTCATATGTAATAAACTTGATAATACAATCCTCATCTAATTCATTAATCGTTTTAGCATTCAAAGCATTGTTAAAGGCAAGGGCCAACATTAAACAGAGGGGGATCGGTGGGCGTCCCTATTATTGGCAAGGGGATACCATGGTCCCACCTCCTATTTTGGGTTGAATCTTGCCCAAAGTAGGGATTTCAAAGCTCTTGATAAAAGATTTAACCAAATATGACCCATTCTAGAAAGGGGATGCAACTGAGTGGGAAGGAATATCTTGGGAAGTACTCCCAGCTTTGTCACTATTAAGATTTCAAGCATTTCTTCTCCATTTCTTCCCAGATTTATGCAAGATGACTTGAAAGCCATCTTTATCCCCCTCAACCACACAAAAGATCTCATTATTGTTCACAATAGTAGGGATATGAGAAATAGAGGGGTTAATAACCATGGGGGATGTTGTCTCTTGCCCCGCGGCCATCGATTGGTCTTGAGAAATCTGTGTCTTAGGCAGAGAGTCGGTACGCTTGAATATTGGGCAATCCTTACAAATATGCCCTTCTTTCCTACACAAGAAGAAGACCTTAATTCCTCCCAAGGCTTCCATAGGGAAAGATAAGTGATCACCTAGAATTTCAATGTTAAGGGTTTCAGGGATATCAACACTAGGGAGAACGGAAACCAGGAGACGTGCATCCAAGTGGGGCACAAGCCTCGACAAATCATCCATCCTAATAAGCCGACCTATTGGTTCGATGATCTATGGAAATAATTTCCACAAGAAGGGAGGAATTTTCTTAATCAACAACCATCTCAGAGTAGAAAGCGCAAGTATTTCATCATGCACAGCCTCTGAAGACCAGCTTAGGGCATGCAAAGCAATTTTCCCAACCAACCAATACTATTTTTGAAGAACTTGAGACTGAACTTCATGAGAAATGAAAAACAACAGGAACAAACCCTTTTGAATTTTCCTATAGAAATAAATCCAAAACCCTAATTTTAAATTCCAATAGTTATGGAACCAGTCATCCTTTAATTTCCTTGCAGAACACTTCTCAACATCCACACAGGAAAAGAAAATTGTCACATCTTTAAGCCTATATTTTTCCAAATTAATTTCATTGATCATAGAATCATTAGGAAAAATGGAGATAGATTTGGAAGTTGAACTAGTATCCTTACCGTTGGGATCTAAACCAAATCCAAACTTGGAGACAAACTTGGCGTCTACAACAAGGGAGGAGGAAGCTTTGGCAACTTCAATGAATGACTTCTTAGCAAGGCTGAAATGGATTGAGGAGTTTGGAACCTTAGTGCCACCATCAGATTCATACACCATCCAAACAACCAGCCTGCAAAAAAATAAATGTGAAGGATAGAAATAAATATGGGGGATAAAAGGATTTACATGGAGGGAAAACCTCCTCCACCCACAACACTTCAAAAACTGTGCCGCCACAAAAAATGCTCAGGAATTAAAACATCGCCAAAAAAACACAGATTTTCTCTCTTCACCCTTATTGAGTCCTTAGTTAATCTTTATGCAATAAAAGAATACAAATGACTCATTTTTAGCTAAGAGTGGGAACATAAATTGAATCTTATATATTTCTATTTGCACTTATTCCTCTAGATTTTTTATCGACCTTTAGTTTAATCCTTTCTTACCTTGGCTCAAATATACAATCATGGAAATGGTCTAGATCACTTTTGTACTCATGAAAATAACATTTTCACTTTTAAGATTCAAATTTAGCTAGAGGGTAAAATTTACCTCTCTTGGTCATCATTAAATGTTGACTTAAGGCACAAAAGTTTTTTCTTAACCCTTGGTGTTGTACTTATTAGCTCATAGACCTGGTCTATTTTAGAGATTTTAATCATCAAGATGTATCTATGCCACCTATACCCTATAGTTACCATTCCCTACCTATATTCATTATTAAGAGATTTTATTAAAGGCATTGCACAATAATATGTGGTGTTTTGCGAGTTTGAGAGTTTTTCCTTGGTTATTATACTATCTATTAAATTGATATACTTAATGGCATTCTGATGTTTTTTGGGTGCAGTCATAGGGAGTCACTTATTTGGTTTTCATTGATAGAAAAAAAGTCAGAACAATCAAGTAATATAAAATGTGGAGTAAAGACACAATCAGTAAGAAGGATTTGTGATTGGTAATGCAGGAAATTGGCTAAGTCCAGAAGATTGATGGACAATGATGACAGCACTTTGGTGGTGATCTTGGTAGAAGTGGAATCATGAGGAGAGGTCATAGGCACAACATCAACTTGTTTAGATTTCAGTGTGGTTTCGACCACAACTCATTTGGTTGATCGGCAAGATATTTTTTGATGTCACATACATTGAGATAGGTAAGAATACTTCTATTCTTGAGAAACAGTCGGTAGATCCCATACCAGTGAGCAGTATAGTAAGTGTGATGATATTTGGTGATATGATGACATGGAATAGAGGTTATAGAAGTGATGAGTTTCCATTTATGGGATCGATACAATTGTATGAGGTGGATTTATGGAGATGAATTAGAGAAGTCAAAATGTGTTTGACTACCATGGAGATATAACTTGGAGACCTTATTTTTATATGACGTGGTCATGATAAAATGTGTTTTACATCAATATTTTCACTTTTGTGCCTGGTGCTTAGGTGGAAAAGTGTTTGAAGTACATTTTTGGTGTGTATGATGTTGGTGCAAGTTGTGTATATAATTGGAAATGCTCATAATGAAATGGTTGTTGTTAGTGATGCAATTAGGGTTTTGTGATCCAATGAGTGTGATTTAGGGTTGCGATCAAAGATATGATAGAGAAAGAGTAGTGAGTAGTTAAAGAGTGCAGATAATAGATTAGATCTGATAGGCAAGCAATGCTACATCTAGATCATTCATATTATTGTTCTCTAATAGTTGCACCAGGCAAAATCCTTTAACCGGGTGAGCCCTAATAGGTTCTTATTATAAATCCCTCAACCGGGTGGACCCAGGGTGAACCCTCAAAAAGGGTATTTTTAGCTCCTAACAGGGAAAAATTATTTACTTTAGTAGTGGGCTTGTGTGTGTCATTGCCACCATGGTTTTCTCCCTCTAACCAAGGGTTTCTATGACAAAAATATCTCTGTCATATGTGATGATTTTGTGGATGCTTGATATTGTTTTCTTCTATTTTCTTACATATGTCATGTACTTTGTGGTTTGGAAATTGTTAGGAACAAGGTGTCTCAACCTTGGATAATTCCTATTATTATTATTTGTTTTGTAAAATGTATTTTCTTGCAAATAATGTAATTAAGTGTGAGTGTACATGTCTAGTTGGCATGTTGATGTGTCACTCCACTTGATGTGTCGGCATTTTGAATTGTGTGTAAGGAGATCATGGCTGAAATGGTTATGACAGATTCCTATGACATGTAAGAGCTATTTCTAGGAGTTTTCAATGACAGGTGAAGACATGAAAGACATGTAGCAACTGATAAAACCCTAATACTGATGTTTCCCTAAAAAGGAAAGCGCATGATATAAGCATTTTTTAGGGTTACAGGAAAGGATACGAAAAGATTGTATTGTTGATATGATCTGGTGCTACTAGATTTGTCTTAAAGTGTCAATTGTCTCCTGAAAGAAATTGCATTGCAAGTGTGTTATAACTGTTGTGTTGAAGATAATACATTGTGCAGGTTTTGGAGTGCTGGGGTTTTTTACCGAAAGGTTTTCCCTAGGGTAAATCATTGTGTCATTCTCTATTTTTCGTATGCATGGTATGTGGCTGCAATATCATTGTTAAAGTAGTTAAAGAATCTGAAATTGTAAGGATTTAAAAGAATTTGCACAATACTTTCCTTTAGAGATTAGTGTAGGAAGCTATTTCTGCACCTGAGTTTCCTTACAACTAGTATCAGAGCCTGATTACATTTTGATCCTAGTTGTTGGGTAGGGTTTTTTGAGCTAATCTCAAGTTGAGTGGGATTTTTTTGTGTAGAGAATTCTGAATCTTATTTGTAGATTGAGATGGCAGGTTCCTCATACAGTAGAATGGAGGTGGAGAAATTTAATGGCACTAATTTTGAGTTGTGGAAACTCAAGATGGAAGACATGCTTGAAGAC
>MU224432.1:1377071-1399949 GCA_018584345.1 Thuja plicata | reverse complement strand
TACTGATTCCCCCCCCCCCCCCCCTTAGTACCTAAGAATTATAATAGTTGGTATCAAAGCTTTGGTCCTCTTAGTGATAAGCCTAATAGCTTGAGGAAAAGACCCACAATCATGGAGGGTTATAGGTATGAGATGAAACTTGATAATGAAAATAAGATGATCAATGAGATACAAGATAAGCTGAAGAAGTCACTTTCTAAAAGGAGAGAACTTACTAAGAAGTTATGTGGAAGCTAGGATTACATTGATCAACTATCTAAAGGTAGTATGTCTAAAGAATCTAAGGAAGCATTTGCAGATTTGACGGGTAAGAACAAGGTACTTAAAGAATAAGTGGTGAATCTAAAAAGAGAGCATGAAAGTCAGTTTGTTAGGATGTGTGAAGACCTTGAGGGAAAAAGAATAGCTGAAGATGCAAGGAAGATTGTTGAAGATGCCAAGAAAGTTGTTGAGAATGTATTGAAGGAAAGGGAGGAATAATTCTATAGGATATCTCAAGAGAATTTTGTCATGCATAAGAACCTTCATGACATAACAGAGGAGAACCAACAAATTTTGAGTGAAAATTTAAGGCTTAGAGAGGAGAATGAGAAAATAAACAAGGAATTGCAAACTGAGAAATAAGAAAATAAAAAGGTGAAACAATACAATGAGATCTCACAGAAGATTGACGAACAATTGAAAATACAAAGAAGAAATAAAGACACAATCGATCTTGGTTACACAAATCAAGGAACATTTGAAATTGGTAAGTCATCTAAATCATAACCTAAGAAGCCATAAAAAATTCTTGAGGTAGATTCAAGAAATTCTGGTAAGAAAACTAACAAACCTATCTACTTTAATTGTGGAAAGCCTTGTCATATTGCAAATGTGTGTTGGAGAAAACTAGTGAATAGACATTATTATTTTGATGGTTATTGTTATGATTTCCATAAGTATGGTCATACTGCTTATGAGTGTAGATCTATACCTATAAGTGGTAGTTTTGATGGATATTTTTTTACATGCAATAAATATGGACACAAAGTTGGAAATTGTAGGTCAAGAGTGTATGCACCTAGATATCTTGTCAAACTAGTGAAAATTATTGAAAGGGAAAGAGAATTCAATGGTACATACTTAGTATGTGGTAACTATGGTCACCTTGTACTAAATTACACAATGAGAACTTAGATAGGAAATGTTGGACCTTGGAGGTCAACTGTTATGGCTTGTTTCCAATGTCATAGGTTTGGCCATCTTGCTAGAGATTGTGGACTTGGGAACCAATCTCCTAACCAGTCAGAAGATAGGAAAGGAAAGAAGATTGTAAATGTTGATGAATTCAGGCGTGAGATGGAGAATATTTTGGTGAAGAAAGAAGAGAAATGAGAAGAGGTCAAGTCACATGAAGAGAATTCACCATCCTCTGTTACATAGGATTCTTCAAACTAAGCATATTATTTTCTTAGGGGAAGAAATTATAGAAAAATTAATTATTGATCCCCTAGATTCAAGAGAGATAAGATCTATATGAACATTAGGGTGTAAATTTAAATGATTTTGATTTTTCTAAAGACTTTGAGGTTGATTAGTGATTCATGTCGATCGCACTAAGATTTCATTATGTGTATATATCTATTTGATATTGGTTATAGCTGTTGGTTGAATACCAACTGGTGGATATGCTTTAACCAATGAAATGACACTATTCCTACCATTGAAGTGTGCAATGTCTATTTCTCAATTGATAAAGAAAGGAAAATTAATTTCATTTTTCACCTTTACTTTCATTCAAGCATTCGAGAGCTATCTTGAGCTATATTGTGTAATATTTAATTTTGAGTTGATATCTTAGACCTAAATTATTATCGAGTTTCTATGTAGCCCTAATCAGTGTATTTCAAGTTATCAATTTGGTTTATTGTTAGATTTGTGTGTTGTTGCAGTTTCTTCAAATGGCAAAGAATGTTGATACTGCTATTCTGGTTAACATCACTGAGAATCCTCGACCCGTGATCAAACTCCATTCAATCAAAGCGGTTGAGATTAATACGATAGGTGCCCTATCCACTATTCCTCTAAGAGATATGTTGATCAAAGATGTTTGTTCCTATATCCATTGCAAAATTGAAGAACTGCGAGATGAATAAATCAAGAATAAGTATGATTATATGTGCACCGATGGTGTATTGAAAGATGGGCATAAACATCTACAAGAGAAGGGTTTAACATGTATGTGTTGGATATTCCCACTGAATTCCATCTCAATTAGATTTGTATGTGTGTAAGAAGAGTTCATGATTAGTTTATATGGCTGGAAAAACCACACAAAATTTACAAGATTATGATCCACAAAGTTACAGGGTTTCGAGCGCAAGGAATAGAATGTACATTGAGAAAAATGGCAACAAATTTGGTTACCAAGCTAACCAAATCCAAAAAAGATGGAAAAGAAATGACAATTGATCATATTGAATACAAATAAGTTCACTTCACATCCATGGTGATAGGTTATAGAGTTTACCAGTCAAGTTGTGTTAACAGTGTTTCTAGTGGTGCTATCCATGCTTCCTATCAGATTGTCAAAGATGATTCAGTGTATGATCTATGTGAAATGATCAGGAGTTAGTTTATAGAAAACATGGAGAGGATAAAGAAATATAAGAAGCAGTCACTTAAGTATGGTGCCCTATTGGTATGTATGTTTTTTCTATATCCAAAACATCTTCCTTGGTAGAGGTAAAGTTACATGGTCAAAGGACAAACTGGTAGTTGTTCAGATAAGTGAACTCACAAAGGAGTTGGTTGAAAGATTTAACAATATTATGTGGGGATATTTCAAATATTTCCAAGATAAGATGCATAAACATGAAATGATACCAGCTAGTATAGTAGAAAAGTACAAAAATGACATATTTTCTAGTAGACACTGATACATGCATTGTACAGGAAGTTGAACCTAGGACATATTGGCTTGCACCTATGGGGTATGAAGTATAGGGTGATTTAGTAAGTATTCATGCAAATGAATTACTATTAAAACCTTTAGATAAACATGAACAAGGATTTGGTACCTATGAAGAATCCTTTGCCAAAATTCAAATGGAACTGAAGAAACCAGTAACTAAGAGGAAATCAAGGATAATGTTATTTAACCTAGAATATAAGTTTGGAAACGATGAAGAAGGAACATATTTCACTGCTGCAACTGAAACTAAATACTAATTAGCAAACATTCCTTCTACTTATGCAAAGGTGAAGGGAAAATAAATAAAATCGACAGTAAAGGAAGTTAAATCAAAGATGGAACTAGTGAGGAAGAAAGGAAAAAGTACTCCTACTATGAAGGAGACATACAAGAGGAAGAGAAAATCCACAGAGGAGAAGAGTGATCAAAAGGAACCTACATAGGATGAGGAAGAAAGGAAAAAATATGACAAGGACGCTTTTGAACTGAAAAAAGTGTGGAGAGACACAGAAGGATCCTTCTATTAATGATGTTGAAAAATATATTGTGGATATCGGTAGATTAGCTACAATTGGTAGAAAATATAGCTAGGAAAGTGATGAATACAGGAAGAAGTTAGAGAATGCCATTGTATATCATTTTCACAAATTTTGTAGAACACCTTTGGAGATTCATTCATGCATTCCTACTAAATTATATCAGTTGATAGCTGCTAATGGAGTGAAGCCTTGTAGTTGGATAGAGAAATAATGGAGAGAGAACTTGTTGGAGCTCTAAATTTTTGGCAAAATTTAGAGTCCTATATAGTGATAAAATTCTAAAAATGGCATCCTAAAATCCATGCCCAATAATTGATGATATGATGAAGTATATGAAATGGTATACAAAAACATATTACATTTTAATTAAAAGTTGAGGGATTATGGAAGGAAGCTCTGTGACAGGAACAATCAAAATTCTGTAAGTGAAGGTTTCAGAGATGCTGGAATTTCAACCTTTTGTAAAGATGATGTCGAAAGAGAATGAAAATGATCAAATATTGAAAATCTCAAAAATACCTAGTTCATAAAATCAAATTTCCCATCTCCAGTAAAAATATTAAGTTCGTACAATCCGATTTGGATTTTATACCAAAGCCAAATCCGAAAGATAGGTAGTTATTAGTTAGTTAGTTGATTAGTTTTTCTCAAAAGTGTTTTCTAAATTTTAATGAAAAATGATATATTTTCACACTAAAGGGGTATGAAAATGATTCAACAACATATATATGTGGTATAAAATGTAATCATAAAGGGGAGAAACACATTGTATATTAGAATTTGATCACAATTGCAACATGAACTTCAATGTACTAGTTTTTCAATATCAATAAAGATAAGTGCTCTTCCTTTTATTTGTGGTTATAAGTTATATGTTTTCAATTAGTCTTTTGGATATTCTATTGTATTAGAGTATTTCACAGTGTTGAATTCCATCAGTATCATAATTCAAAATTAATATATATAGTTTAAATATCAATTGAAAGATCTATGTATCTTCTCTTGTTTTTATCGGTCTCTTAATTTGAGTTAAATTCTATAAGATTGGCTATATAGATTGATTTGAATTATAAGTCAAGTGGAAGCCTGTGAAGTGATAGTCTTGCTTTATTAAAATTAAGTTTGTAAAACTATGTCCAACTGTAAGTAAGATTGAAAGTTATCTCACTCTATAGCCCAAGTTTTTAGAAGGCATTGATCTAATCATTATTTGGAAATCATTATATTAGTTCATGCTTTGTAGTTTATAGATTATTAAATGATTTATTTCAAAGACTTACAATTAGGATCTTAGTGATTATCATTTTAGTTAAGTTTCATATTAGGAATTATCAGGAGATTTGTTGTTTTCCTCCAAGGATCATTCACCGACTTGGGAGGAACTTTGTTTGTTTGTGCACAGAGTTGTGCGACATCAAAAATTTTATATTCAAATTGAAATCAGGCATACCATCCTTGGCTTGATTAAGCCAAAATTGCAGAGGTATCAAGTGGTGCATCACCATTATACCTGTCAGTTGGCCAAAAGTGACTCCATCATTTTTGGGCACCAACAAAACTGATTCAAGTGCAACTATAATTATGTTCTAAAGATGCTAAAACCATGATTGGAGCTCACAAGTAGAAATTCAAAATAAAGGACAGGGCAACCAGGATTTTGATTTATGACAGACAAAATATACATAATGAAACTGTTGAGGCATGGAAGAAGATCTTTCAAATAAAGGAGGTAGTAGTGAAAGCTGAGAAAGATCAAGAAGGATATGATGAATCTATTCAGGTAGATGATACTTTGTTAGTAGATAAATTAATTGGGGATGTTGTTCTTGATGCCCCTAAACAAGTGCAAAACATTGAGGTACAAATTGTTGTGTTATCAAAAACATGTGAAGCTGAGGTTGAGATAATAGATATCACAGGTAAAGAGGACTCTCCCTCATCACATCCTATGGAGCATACAAAAGAATTGGTTTCTAATAAAGAAGATGAAAAATTTGTAGAAATTCGGCAAGAGGTCACTTAGAAAGAAGCTAAAAAAGAACTTAATGTAAAAAGGAAATTGAGTCTTGGTGAGTTAAGTGAATATAAGAGGCAGAAACAGGTGCCTTTTGTTAGAGAATAAGAAGAAGAGGAAGAGGAAGTAGAAGAGGAAGAAACACTTACCACACCGATGGACTTAACCAAATTGAAGCCTAAGGAACTGATGAAATACTCAGAACAATTGAAGAAAAAGGTTAAAAGAGACAAGATGAGATCTAAGAAGAAGAAGGAAAGAGTCTTAAGGAAATCTAGAGACAATCTAGCTGATTTAGTGCTAGAGGTAGAGTATGATGAAGAAGATTCTATGATTGATCAAATGGATACTATGATCAAGGCCCAGATTTGTAGACAACAACTATAAAAATTGTAGAAGAGAACTTGGAGAAGAAGATGATAGGTAAGATAATGGAAAAGTTTACTGTAGATCAAAACAAATTGATAGATCTTGTGAAGGAATTCAAGTCTTTGTTGAATGAGGCAGTTCATTTGTTTACTAAAATATCACAACATTATGATTTTGTCAAAGATTTGGAGAAGAACAAATTTGAATCCCAAAGGAGCTAGAGAGATTAATCGGTTAGTTTGATCCTATTTCAAGCTTAGACACTATTTTCAATGGTTAGATGAAACAAATTTCACACAAGATGAAGCATTTACAACATGAGAAAGACAATAGGATTCTTACCCTACTGGAAATACTATCTTATTTATCACCTAGAGTGGAGGTCATGCAATAGAATGTGAAGAAGGAAAAAGGCATACTTGCCTTACAAGACATGATCACTCTAGACAACATGGAAGAGCTTGCTTCTAGTCTACTTACAAAAATTATTGTTTTGGGACACTTGTAGAAGACGTGGTTGACATCCTTGCAATTAGTAAAGGTAAATTTCAAGATGATCTTTGATAGGATGTAAGTAAGATTTGTATTATTGTACATATTTCAGTTTTGTGCCTTTGGCATTGTTGTCAAACGAGAGTATACGTATAGGGGGGCATTAGTCTATGCTATATATATCGAATGGGAGTCATAAGTTGGTGTATGTAATATTTTTCTTTGATCTAGTATGGAGATTGTGATTGCATGGTTTTGAGAAGGCAACATGTGTTTTCCATCAATGCTAAAGGAGAAGATTGTTGGCATTCTGATGATATTTGGGTGTAGTCATAGGGAGTCACTTGTTTGGTTTTCATTGATGGCAACTAAGTAAAAACAATCAAGTAATATAATAGGTTAAGTAAAGACATAATCTATAAGAAGGATTTGTGGTTGGTAATACAGGAAATCGACTATGTACAAAAGATCGGTAGAAAACAAGGACAACACTTTGGTAGCGATACTGGTAGAAGTGGAATCATGAGGAACTGTCATAGGCACAACATCAGCTTGTTTAGATTTCAATGTGTTTCCAACAAAAACTCATTTGGTTGACCAATAAGAGAGTTTTTAATGTCACAGACATTAAGACAGGTAAGGACAATTGTGATCTAAAGTAACACTCAATAGATCCTAAATCGGTGAGTGGTATAGTAAGTGCAATGATATTTTATTATATAATGACATGGAATGAAGGTTATGGAAGTGATGAATTGACATTTATAGGATTGATGCAATTGTATGAGGTAGATTTATGGTGATACATTAGCGAAGTCAAAATGTGTTTGTTGACCTTGGAGATATAACTTGCAGACATTATTTTGATTCGATGTGATCATGATAAAACATGTTTTACATTGATTTTTTCACTTTGGTGCATGGTGCTTACACAAGAAAGTGTTTGAAGTTCATTTTTGGTGTGTATGATGTCGATGCAAGTTGTGTATATAATTGGAACTACTCATATTGAAATGGTTGTTGTTAGTGGTGCGATTAGGGTTTTGTGATTTTAATCAGTGTGATTTAAGGTTGTGATTAGAGATCTAATAGAGACATAGAAGTGAGCAATTAAAGAGTGCAGAGAATAGATTGGATCTGATAGGTAAGAAGTGCTACATCGAGATCATTCATCTTATTGTTCCCTAATAGCTGCAACAAGAAAAATCCATTAACCGGGTGAACCCTAACAGGTTCTTATTGTAAATCCCTTAACCAAGTAGACTCATAGAAAGAACTTCAAATCCTCCAGTGAGGTAGATCATAACTGATCTGATTGTACTCCTAATAGTGTACTTGTCACTCCTAACACCTGGTGAACCATCAGAAAGGGTATTTGTAGCTCTTAATAGGGAAAAATCATTTACTGCAGTAGTGGGCTTGTGGGTGTCATCCCTACCATGGTTTTCTCCCTCTAGCCAAGGGTTTCCACAACAAAAATAAATGTGTCATGTGTGATGAGTTTGTGGATTCTTGATATTGTTTTTTTCTATTTTCTTACATATTTAATATACTTTTTGGTTTGCAAATTAATATTGTTGTTATACAAATTTGTGGTTGAATTTGTTCATTACATATTTGTACTGATTCACCCCCCCTCTTAGTACCTAAGAAAGATAACAGTACTTACATGGTAGATAGCACATGCACCATAATTATCCCTACCACATGCTAAACCAAAAAAAATAAATTACTTCCATATGAGAATAAACTAAGAATATCTAGGTCAAGTAAAAGAAACATTTTAAAATTTTGAAGCGATTTAATCTACAGGTCCATATCAAGTTTGTGAGACATTAATTTCACAAGACCAAAGCGAATATGAAACATATATATGCACTTGTGAGATCAAATCCATATTTTCAAAAGTAACCCAAAGTAATATGTATAGCGTAGATTGATTCAAAGTATGAATATTTGGTCTTCGTTAACAATTTTACATTATCAGTGAATCATATTTTATCCTATACCTCAATTTCCTTTCATTGATTCCAACATGTTCCATTCAGTTGGTATTTTATTGACAGTTTGACATTATTGGCAAATACAATTTTAGTATCTATCATAGTTTTTGAGCTAAGTACTTATAATATATAACTTATAATATGTCCTAGTAAGGGTTTTATGTCATGATAGGTTTAGGGTATAGGGTTAGGTATCATGTCATAATAGGTCCTAGTAAGGGTCTTATGTCATAATAGGTCCTATTTTTTCATGATAGGTTTAGGGTTTAGAGTTTAGGGCCAGGTATCATGTCACAATAGGTCCTAGTAAGGGTCTTATATCATAATAGATCCTAGTAAGGGTTTATGTCATGATAGGTTTAGGGTTTAGGGTTTAGGGTCAGTTATCATGCCATAATAGGTCCTAGTAAGGGTCTTGTGTCATAATAGATCCTAGTAAGGGTCTTATGTCAACATTAGTTTAGGGTTTAGGGTCAGGTATCATATCATAATAGTTCCTAGTAAGGGTCTTATGTCATAATAGGTCCTAGTAATGGTCTTATGTCATGATAGGTTTAGGGTTTAGGTTAGGTATCATGTCATAATAGGTCCTAGTAAGGGTCTTTTTTTATAATAGGTCCTAGTAAGGGTCTTATGTCATGATAGGTTTAGGGTTTAGGGTTTAGGGTCATGTATCATGTCATAGTAGGTCCTAGTATGGGTCTTATGTAATAATAGGCCTTAGTAAGGGTCTTATGTCATGATAGGTTTAGTTTTTAGGGTTTAGGGTTAGGTATCATGTCATAATAGGTCCTACTAAGGGTCTTATGTCATAATAGGTCCTAGTAATGGATTTTTTTCATAATAGGTCCTACTAAGGGTCTTACTTCCTACTATGGGTTCTTAAGGGATTTTATGTCATAATAGAGGTTGTGTAAGGAATATTATATCATAAAAGATCCTACTAAGGGGTCCTAGGTGTCTTAAGGGACCCTAGCTATCTTAAAAGTTCCTAGGATGTACTAAGGGTTCCTAGGCATCTTAAGAGGCCTTAGGTGTCTTAAAAGTTCCTAGGATGTACTAAGGGGTTATAGGTTAACATTTTAGTTCATCTAACTTTAGATGTATAAAATTTATACAAAACATTGACAACATTTAAAACATATATATAACATTTAAACATGTATCAGAAAGCAATTTAAACATTTAAACATGTATCAGAAAGAAATTTAAACATGTATCATAAAGCAATCTAAACATTTAAACATCTAACCATACATATGTATACCATTTAAATATATGTAGCATTGTATTCAAAATGGGTCCAAGAATGTAGTAGAATGCATCAAAGGGTTCTAAGTTTCTTATAGGGTTAAAAGATGTCCTAGGATATGTATTTAGGCACCCTATAATGTGTTAAGAGGTCTTAGGATGTACTACAGGGTCCTAAGAGGTTCTAGAGAGAGAGTGCGTGTACCTATATTTTTTTGAATAATTTGTAAATTATAATTATAAATAATTATAAATTACTGGAAATGAAAAATACTAATATAACTAACTATTAAAAAAAATTAAAAAAAAAAAATTCTAAACAGTTTTTTAACAATGGTTTTCTAATATTTTCTAAGGTTTTCTAAATACAGTTTTTTAACTAGAGTTTTCTAACTACAGTTTTCTAGCATTATTTTAAAAAATCTATTTTTTTAAATTAAAAACTACTGAAAATGAAAAAATAACATTATCTAACAAAAATCTATTTTTTCCCAGTTAAAAACTACTCAAAATGAAATATAATTGAAGAACATATAATTTAGAATAAAAAATAAACAAAAAAATGGAAGAATTATGTTCACCTGGTATCAATGACAGTCGAAAGAGGTTGAAAGCACTCAGGAAATGTTGATGTTAGTCTGGGTTAGCACTAGGTTCGATCTAACACCCTGGGTCCATGAGCACTATAAAACTATTTTGTAAAAATGACTCATCATTGAAAATTTATTGAAAATCTGGCCAAAGACCCCTACCTAGGTGTCTTCGGCCAAAGACCACCTTTGACCGAAGTCCCCCACATAGGTGTCTTCATTCAAAGGCCTAAACCCCCTTCAACCGAAGACCATACTTTGGCCGAAGGGATGCAAAATGAAAAAAAAATCCACGCCCTATTTTTCTTTGTGCCCAAAATACACTATTGTGGGAGAACCATATGTATCCCTCGAAGTAACATAACAATCAGTAAGTTGTAATACAAGATGGAGCATTGGAGTGGGAGTGGAGGTTTTTCAAATTCTATAGTTTTAGAGGAGGATGATCATGATGAGGAAGATGATTCAGGTGGATTAGAGAGAATTTGGGTAGTGCTTCTATAGTTGGGAGAATCTACTTATGATTATGACGTTGGGGCTTCTATTTTTGGTCCCCTTTGTTTCTTTTTTTGTGGGATTTGGCCCTGCCTTTTCGGATTTTTCCGCTCAAGATTTGGGAGGTGTCTGGTGATTACCCTTATGCATTATGGTTTGGCGAATAAGGATGTAGATTTTTTCATGCATCTTGGTGTTTTACCCTCGCATAGGGGCTTTGGCTTAGAATGTGGGGGCTGGATGAATGACTCTTATGTGTTGGTCCTTCACTGGAAACCCTATTTTTTAGGGTCTCATATCATATTTGTTCCTAAGTTTGGTATTTCTCTTGGTGGTGTTAATGTCTTCATTGTGAGAGTTTCTAGTAGGACATCCTTTAGTTCCTGGGTTCTATGCCTTCACCCATTAGAAGAATTGGGTCCTCAATACTAGATTCTTTTGGGGTTTGGCTTGGTGATTGTCTCAGTCTTGCGATCTAGTTGTGTCCTTTATTTTTTAAGGATCTTAGTAAACTGTGATTCTACTTATGGGCGAGCAGTACTGGACACCATGACTTCCTTACCGTGGTGTTGGGTAGTGGGTATTTTCCCCTTGCTTTAGGACTATACCATTATAGGTGGAGTCATGATGGAGACGTTGGATAGTTTTCTCTTAGGTGGATTTGGGATACCTATTATTTTTCTTGTTGTGGCTTTGGCTATCATGCATTTGGAGGGTTCATGGGTCATTTTTGTTGGTGTGATGGTGCATGAGATCTTCCCTATTCCTCATGTTGTCCATGTTGTAGAAAATTTTTCAATTGTGTATTGTCATTAATGTTACACATGTATTTACACTTATGTAATGATGTTACAAAAATATCTACATTCAGACCAAGCACAGTTGGTGAATAGAAATAGTTTTTTAGTGTTGACCGAGTCACTCGGGCATTTCAATCATGGTCGGGCATCAAAGAAACTCAGTGTTAACTGAGTTGATTATTCAGTGTCAGCCAACTAACAGTGGTTTAAATTATATAATTAATTGGTTATATGAGGCCAAATAAATTGTGATTTATTATTTATTTAGAAGTATATTCAACCCAAATTGACAGGGCTTATCATATATATGAAAGGTCAAGTTTGGATTGAATGTGTGCAAGAGTGTGTATAAGCAGAAGTGTGGAATTCTGTGATATGAAGAGTGAAGGTGAAATCAGATGGGATTCTTATTGAGTATAGAACACTCAGAGTTGCAATAGAATATTTGATCAACAAGGATATAGTTATAATAAGAATAGAGATCTAAATCAACAAAAATAGTTTCTTACACATACAAGTCAATTCATTGTTACTTTCTAACAATTGTAGCAGTGATCTCAAATATCTTAACAAAGTAGACTTAACAGTCTTTTCGTAAATCCCCCCACAAGGTAGCATTTCTATGTTGAAGTGTTGAAGACCTCTTTCAAGGCCACTCCTCACAAGGTGTTTTAAATCCTGTAACAGGGTCACACCTAATAGTGTATTTTGTAAACTTTAACAGGGTTGGCTCCTAGTAGGGCTCACTTCAGAAGAGTGAAAAATAGTAACTAGTTACATTGGTGGTTTTTCCCATATTGGGTTTCCACATTAAATCTTGGTGTCACCTATGTATATATTATTTGTTTCATTCTTTATGTTTCTAAACTTAATCACTAAATTATAATTGCATTGGATAGATCATAAATATTTCTTTAACATGCAAGTTACAGAAGAATATCTTAATTAACTGAGTAACAATGTTATATTGTTTAAGACATCTAAGGGACAAGGGATTTGTTTTGGAGTAACTGATTCACCCCTCCCCTCTCAGTTACTTATCTCATTTCCAAAAATTGGTATCAAAGCATCAAGTGCTTTAATAAAAGGGTTTCAAGGCCTAAGCTAAAGATCAGAGATGTCTTACAGAAGGGAGATCCCAAATCTAAAAAAAGACAACTTCCTTGCATGGCAAGAGTTGATGAAACTACATATATCTACTATTGGAGATGTTGGTTTGCAATTTTTGGACAACAAATATGTGGAACCAACAGGGACTTCTTGGAAAGTGATCTATTTTGGTAAATGTGATTCACTTTTTGGTTGTCATTTATGGCAACACATCTAGGTTTAAGATCGATTGCTTTGAAGCTAAGTTTTGCTGATTTAGAAATCGACTAAGTATAGTAGCGGTGATACAGAAGTATTTTGGATGTTGAAGACAAAGATTGATGAATTAGGGAAAGAGACCTTAGAGGAAGACAATATGGAGTATGTATGACCTCCACCTAAGATGGATTTGGATTTGGTTAAGTTTAAGATGAGTTATAAGGATTTGCAGTTAGACTGACTGTAGAAGAACATTGATACAAAGCAGTTGGACAACAACGAAGAATGAGGGAGTATGAATTGGACTCCAAAAAATCAAAGTTGTATTTTGGTTGTTGATAGTCTATACTTTGACTAGGCAAGAGCACTGACTATGCATTTAATTTTTACTATATTAAATGTATTTTGTATTGAAGGCCGACTTAGTATTATTTGTAATATTCATACTGAGAGCCAACTTTGTAAAGATGAGAGATATATATGTAAGATATTTTTGGTAAATATTATGGATATGTGTGTAATAGTTATCTGGACAGGAAGACATGCAAATGGAAGAGCTATAAAGGAACTATCAAATCATTTTTTATGCTTGTTTTGTTCATGACTGAGAAATTTTTGTAAACATAATTACATTGTAAGAGTTGTAAGCTCAAAAGCCCCTAACAGGGTGTTGTGAACCTTTAACAGGGTTGTTATTCCTCTAACAAGGAAATGTACTATGTAATATTCAACTCCTAATAGGGCTAGATCTCCTTACAGGGACATTATACTTTAGTACATGCTTGTGGGTATCATCCCCACTGGGGTTTTCCCTTGGCCAGGGTCTCCGCATAAAAAAATCATGGTGTTATGAGTATTGTGTAATTTTCTTATGTTCTTTACTTTACTAAAAATGTATGATTAATGTTTAAGTGGTTGAAGAATTAGTTTAAAGTGCTATTGTACTGATTCACCCCCCCNTCCCCCCCCCCCCCCCCTCTCAGTATAATCCAATCCTAACAATTGGTATCAGAGCTTTTGTCCCTTGGAGAGTAAGCCTAACAGCTTGAGGGAGATCATAATAAATTTAGACAGTTTGCAAGAGAATTCCGATGTTGCACTTGAAGATCTTGATAAAGAAAAAATAGAGAATGGAGAATTGAGATTCAACATGCATAGAGCTGAGAAATTTATAAAGAAACTCAAAGAACAGCTTGAGCTTTCTAGAAGTCAAAGAGACGATCGTGTGGTCCAGATAAAAGAAGATTCAGATGAGGACAATTGAGAACAGGTGAAGCAACTAAAAGAAGAGATTGAGACTCTGAAACTTGAAAATAAATCTATGGCTAAAGAAGTATAGATGCATAAGATGCTCAGAAAGAAATTGAAGAAACCTTAAATAGTGCATTGAATCAAATGAAGGATGAGGCTGACAACTACAAGAACAAATACTTGGAATTGGAGAAACATAATCAGATTGTAAAAGGTGAACTTGTTGAAGAAAAGAAACACATTGATAAACTTCACACCAACAGTGACTTGATTGATGAATAGCTAGAAAATAGAAATCTAAAGGTGATATAACTGGTGTTGGCTTCAATGAAGTTGAATGTTCAAAGAATCAGGATGAGAAATTAGATGAGAAGATTGATGCTGAGAAACCATCTATTGAAGAACCTAAAGAGCATATAAGACCTTTCAGAGGTAGATGCTTTGGTTGTAATAGATTTGGACACAAGAAGAGAGACTGTATAGGTAATGCCCCTTTTAGAACTTTTTTTAGTTATCGTTTTAACTGTAATGGATATGGGCACAAAAAGATCAAATGCAGAGACCTAATCAATCTGGATATAGGAAAGACAATGGAAGAAAACCTAAAATGAAACCTACATGCTACAAATGTAATAACATTGGGCAAATTATGAAGTACTATAAGTTACAAGTTAATCAAGAAAGAAGACCTCCTATATGTTACAAATGTAATAATCTAGGACATATAGCAAAGTTTTGCAGGTATAATGGAGTAGATAATAGAAGAACACCACCTCCTATGAATTCATGGAAGAATGGAAATGATACTGGCAAGAGTATTGCGGATGTGAAGAATGATTTTTAAAATTGTTTTAAGAAAGAAGAAGACAAAAATAGTGGAAAGATTTGGCAAATCAAAGTAACAAGTGAGACATCAGTTCAGGGAGAGTCATAGATGCTACTGAATCTTTGCCTGAAGGTAGCAAGATAGAATCAACCTAATTGATCGATCATGGCCTTAGGGGAGCATTGGATACAAACATTAGAACTTGTCCTACCCCAAAATTCATCATTTGAGCTCATGTGATCTTATGTGTGAACTAAGCTGACGTCATGGATCATATACCTAAGAGCGCACCATCTGCCAGCGTGTATATTTTGTTCATAAGATTTAGCAGCCGACTAGATAGTTTAAACTAAAAATGAAAATTATAACCTAACTTGTATAAAGCACTATTTTATAACCTATCTATTCACCATTTGACAAAGAGTGAGCTAAGGAGATCTTAGAGAAGAAGCATTCAGACTATTCTACATTTGCCGTGCATGATCAATTGGAGCATAAGATTCAGATTTCTGTAGAGAAAGGTATTTTACATCATCTAAGATATGGATGCAAATCTCATATATGATGTTGTTGATGGTCCTAGATACAAATTCAAGAAACATCCATATAATTCTTGTGAAGAGGATCCAAAAGGAGCATTTTCACAAACCCCACATGGCATATTACACATAGAAGACATTAGGGCTTACATACATTGTAAGTATGATACGTTGGGAGACAATGAAATACTTATTGAAATGGAAGATATGACTGAGAAAGGAATCATGAAGGAATAATTCAAACACATTAGTCAGTTGAGCATAATGAAGTTTATGGATTTATGCGAGTTTGATGAAAATGAATGGTTCAAGATATTGATGAGCAGGGTTCATGATCAATTCATATGGATTGGTGACTAACCTGTGAAGATTTGCAGTGACCTATTTCATGAGATCACTGGATTAGACAACACTGGAGTTATAACTATTGCAGAGAAGAATGTGAAGAAAGAATTCAAAACCCTAACACATTCTAAATGGGACAAGAGGGCAATAACAGTAAGTGACATCTTTCAGCAAGATGTGAGATTGATTGCTATGATACTCTGATATAAATTCTACTACAGTAGAAGACCTAACTTTGTATCTACTAGAGTAATCATGATGGCATGGAGAATGATAAAGGAAAACATTAAATATAACCCATGTGAAGTTCTGGCTCAGAAATTTCTAGAGAATGTGAAGCTAGTGAAGAAGGATAAAAGTAAAACTTTTAGATTTGGTTCATTGTTGATGCATATGTTCATTCACATTGAGCACAAGTTTCTTGGTTTACATCCTAGTGGTTGGAAGTTTGGAGTACCCACTGGCATACTGATTTCACAGAGCTACAAAAGACAGAATTCTACTTGGGTATATGGAGAACTATTTTCCATGATCAAAATTCTATAGAAACAAATGAAGACAAGATACATGTTACATGAGGACATTGTGGAAAATTACAAGGATACAATCTATTTCATGATTGAAACTGATTGTGTATGTTTTGAAGCAGTTAAACCTAGGAAGAAGTGGTTCTACCCCATGGGTTATGAAGTGAGTTCTGAAATACTCACCATGCAAGTAGAACATGTTCTTGCATCAAAAGTTGACACAACAGAAGAAACATGGGGAACCTATGAAGAAAAGTTAGCAAAGGTGAAAGAGGAACAGTCTAGAGGACCAAGGAAAAGGAAAATTGCTAACCTTATTCATGATTGTGGTATACAAGTTGGACTGAGAGAAGAGGAATTGAAAGAATTCAAAAGAAAGATGGAAGAAAGATCTCTTGGAGTAGCAAGTGGAAGTACTAATTCCCCTATCACTCCTGAGGTAGTTATGGTATATAGTCCACCTTCTCCACAACAACAAACAGAACAAGAAAAGGTTGTCACTCCTAGATTTACAAGATCAAGAAAGCCTAAAGAGAAAAGTACAATAGGAGGAGAGAAGAAAACAACAGAACCTATTTGGAAACCTGACATGAAGATGCTAGAAAATAGATGAATTGAACAACGTAAATTGGTTTCAATCAATAAATACTATGAGAGATATGAGGAATCAGACAAGCTGAAGATTGAAGATATTGTGATAGAGCATTTTCTTACCTTCAAGAAGAGCCTTCTAGAAATTGAAGGAAGTGTACCCAAAGATCTATATGCAAAATTGGAGAGAAGAAAATACTTGGCACAAATTAAGGATGATCATATCAAAAATAAAGAAATTGATTACATGCTGCTTATGTTATCAATACAAGAGAGAGATAGAATATTCAAAGAACTAAAACCTTTGTTAAGAACAAAGATTGGACTATTGAAGATAATGGGAAGGAGGTATGATGAAGTGACTAGAGAAACTCAGAAGGCATTAGAGAAGATTCTAATGAGCTCTACTTCTAGCAAGCCCTCACCTCCTAAAACAACATCACCCACACAATTGGGAATGGGTGAAAGACCTAAGGTGATAGAGACCTCTACAGAGAAGAGTGAAGAAAATCCTCCACTAGATTTCTATCTCTAGTGTGGCAGTGACCCTTGACCCCTCACAAGATGAGAAGGACCCTTTTGCAAGAAATTTGGACACCTCTGTTGCAGATGAAGCACAATAGAAAGAGTAAGTTGAACAAAAAAAGGATGATGAACAAAAGATAGAACAACAAAGAGTTGAAAAGAAAGAAGTAAACTCACCATCTATTTTATTGTTGGCAAGCACTGATGTAAATTTGGATAGCATGGATGAAGTTGAATTGGTAAAGCTGGAATTCACAACATTAAACAAAGAAAAGGAAAGATCTGAACAGAAAGGAGATAAGAAGACAACATTAATCTCAAGAGCTATTGATACTGTGAATAAATTTCTTCCAGTACCTATAGTTTTCTAGCACAAAGATGACATTGAAAACTTGAACATTACATTAGATGAATTTGATGGGTATTATGAAAATTTGCTAAAGATTGCAGAAGAGAAGGCTGAGAAGACATATTTAGAGAGGAAACTGACAGAATTCTACAATTACATCTCATGGGACTTCGGCATTGTAAAAACTTATTCGACAAATGAAAATAACTGCATTGGACATGGGAGAAAACTGTTTGGCTATTGCATGAATCTAATTAGACACATTCAGAATGTTGAGGACATTATTTCCAAGGAGAGAGAAAATCTTAATAGCTTGATGGATAGTTGTGAAACATCTTCACAATCCACAACAAAACTAGACAAATAAGTTACAAGGATATTGGCCAAGCTCGGTTTATTGGACAATGAGAAAGGGAGAGTATTAAATAGATTCAATTTGTTGAGGAACTTTATTACTCTGAAATTATCCATACTTGAAGATCATCTCTCAGATTTGGAGAAGGTTGAAGATTCATTTACCAAAGGCTTTCCCATAGAGTTGAAAGAAGCTAAAACTACATCATTTGCAATGAATGGTTTGATTCACACCAGTCAGATTTTGTTCAAGACATGGAGCACAGAAGTAGAAATTTTGGAAGATTCTTTTCAGGATGTTCTGAAACTGGTAAGTAGGAACTAAGACCTATTATTTTATATGCACCTTTGTCATTGTTGTCAAAGGGGGAGAAGAGAAGGAAAAAAAATTATGATGAAAAAGAGAAGTAGAAAATGAATTAAAAAAAAGATATATAAAAGAAAGAGAGAAAAATATGGAGAAGAGATAAGGAGAAGAAGATATAGTCTTGTTTAGTTGGAACACTTAGATATTTTTTTTGTTAAGTGTTGTCATCAATACCAAAGGGAGAGATTTTTGGAAAGTGATCTATTTTGGTAAATGTGATTCACTTTATAGTTTTCATTTATGGCAACACATCTGGGTTTAAGATCGATTACTTTGAAGTTAAGTTTTGTTGATTCATAAATCGACTAAGTATAGTAGCAGTGATACAAAAGTATTTTGGATGTCGAAGACAGAGTTCAATGAATTAGGGAAAGCGACCTTAGAGGAAGAAATTATGGAGTACATATGACCTCCACCTAAGATCAATTTGGATTTGGTTAAGTTTAAGATGATTTATAAATATTTGAAGACAGACAGACTACAGAAGAACAACGATACAGAGTAGTTGGACAACAACGAAGACTGAGAGAGTATGACTTGGACTCCAGGAAATCAAAGTTGTATTTTGGTTGTTGATAGCCTATACCTTGACTATGTAAGAGCATCAAATATGAATTTAATGTTTACTATATTAAATGTGTTTTGTATTGAAGGCCGACTTAGTATTATTTATAATATTCATACTGAGAGCCGACTTTGTAAAGATGAGAGATATATATGTAAGATCTTTTTGGTAAAGATTATGGATATGTGTGTAATAGTTATCTAGAAGGGAAGACATGGGAATGGTAGAGTAGAGAATGGAAGAGCTATAAAGGAACTATCAAAGCATTTGTGATGCTTGTTTTGTTCATGATTAAGAACTTTTTGTAAACAAAATTACATTGTAAGAGTTGTAAGCTCAAAAGCCCCTAATAGGGTGTTGTAAACCTTTAACAGGGTTGTTATTCCTCTAATAAGGAAATGTACTATGTAATATTTAGCTTCTAATAGGGCTAGGTCTCCTTACAGGGAAATTATACTTTAGTACATGCTTGTGGGTATCATCCCCAACTGGGTTTTTCCTTGGCCAGGGTTTCCTTGTAAACAAATCATGGTGTTATGAGTATTGTGTAATTTGATTATGTTCTTTACTTTACAACAAATGTATGATTAATGTTTAACTGGTTGAAGAATTAGTTTAAAGTGCTATTATACTGATTCACTCCCCCCCCCCTCTCAGTATAATCCAATCCTAACAAGACTATGACTATGGAAAAGATGATGGAAGAAAAGCTTCATAACATAATGATGATTGATATAGCTTCTTCACTCAGCTACTTGTAATTTGATGAAGTTAAGGACTGCCCTACAACCTATGATATGTGGAGGAAATTAAAGGACATTCATGGAGGAGATGAAAATGTAAATTGAGCCAAAGTATAAAATCTCAGAGGACAATTTGACTAGATGAAAATGAAAGAAGGAGAAGACATTACAAGATACAGTGAGAGAATCAAGAAAATTGTGATTTCTATCAGAGTTGTAGGAGGAGTAATTGAAGATACAACAGTGGTCAGAAATGTATTAAGAACTTTACTTCCTATCTATGTTATTAGAGTTTCATCTATTCAAGAGATGAGGTGCAATAATGATATAACCTATGGATACATTAGTCGGAAAGTTTACAAATTTTGAGTTGGACAACTTTGACAATTATTCTCCTAGCTCTAGCAATCTTGAGTCTACATTCAAAGCTAAATTAAACCTTGGTAAGAAGGAAAGACATTCAAAAGGGAAGCAAATTGAAAGTGATAGTGATGATGAATTTGATGATGAAGATCTAGATATCATTGAAGCGTTACTTGCAAGGAGAGCTGCCAAAGGTACATACAAAGGTAAAATGCCATTGATTTGTTTCTCATGCAATGAGGTTGGTCACATTGTTGCCAAGTGTCTGAACAAAGAAGACAAAGATGAGAAAAATTTCAACAAGTGCAAAGACAAGAAAGATTTCAAGAACTACAAGAGCTACAAGGACAAAGGTAAGAAGGCTTGTTATGTAAGGAAACTCAGGTGCGAAAATAGCTTCCTACACTAATCTCTAAAGGAAAGTATTGTGCAAATCTTTTAAATCCTTACTGTTAGAGTAATCATTAGTTTGCTTATTAATTAAATCATGTTGATTTAATTAGTTAAGTTATTACTCTATGCTTAAGTTTCACTTAGGCAGCTTTTATTTCTTTAGGGTTTTCCCTTTAGGGTTTCGGTATCCTTTTATAAGGATTCACCGCTTTCATTTCATTAAGGAGATTGTAATTTGTAATTCATTATTGTTGAATATAGAATCTTTTTCTGTCAACATGGATTTCCAGTCTCTGGCCTTTTGGCCGCCATAGCTTCTTCTCTTCTTGTCTGTTTCTCGCTTCTCTGTGACAGTCTTGCATGCAGGTGGTCTTGGGAGGATTTGCCGTTTGTCAAATCCAACATGGTATCAGAGCACTCCTGCTATTTTTTGTTCTTGTTTTGTTGAAGCATTCAGACTCAGAGGGTTTCAGAGGTTTTTTCAGTGTTTTTTATGGTGTTTCAGGGGCAAGCTTTGGTTATGGTCACTTTGGGCTCAAACAGACATTGCCATTGAGCTCAGAGGACCCCAAAACCCTAGAAACGACATAAAATTTGTCCATTTTGGACTACTGGACTCTGAGGCAAAAAATTTTTGGTTCCTGTGCCGTATGGCACAGAAACCGAGGCAAAAAAATTTAAAAAAATTTAAAAAACCTTTAATTTCCAAGGTTTTTGGATTATTTTTTCACGCGCACAGTGGCTTTAAAATGGCACCACCGCGGGGCCGCCACCGCTCCACCGGGGCTCGGCCACCGCCGGTGGCGCCCCTCTCTACTCTGCGCGCTCCGCGCCTCGACTGCCAGCCCACCTCCAACGCGGCCCCCACCGCCCACCGCCCTTTGCGGCCTCTACTCGCCGCCGCTTGGCTGCACTTCCATCGTAGCGCCGCTCTGCCGGCCTGCTTCACAGCGCCGCCACCAGCAGCCTCCTGGACCCCGTCGCCTCCCGATGCCTCCGCCTGCTCGCGCCGCCCAGTCGGCTTTCGCCCCTGCAGGCCTATTCTGTCTAGCTACCGGTCCTCTGGCAGCCCAGGGGCTTTGGCCCAGCCCTCGGCGCGTGCCATGCGCCTGGGGGCCCATTTTTTTAGCCCCTGAGGTTTTTTTTGACCTTTTTTGGGTTCTTGGAGGTACCTGGGCCTTTTTTGCGATATCTTGAGCATACGGGGGTATTTTTGCGACTTCCATATATCGTCGGAAATCTCTTTCCGAGAAATTTCTGATGATGGGGGTTAGGGTTTTGGGTTCTGCTGTTTCGATAGTGTTTTTTACTGTTGAAGTCTGATGTCTTTTTTTGCCTTTCGGGAGTCATATCTGGCTCATCCGGACTCCATTTTTGGTAAACAAGATATCGTCAGAAAGCTGGTTCAGTGACCTATTCAGTAGTAGGGGTTTTTTTTCCAGATTCTGCTCCAAGTTTTCTCTCCTCTGAGTTTGGCAGTTTATGCACTCTGGTGGATTGCTTGGTTCTACAGGTCCTAGGATCTCCTATTCTGATTTTCTAGCTCACTCTTCTTTCTGACATCTGAGCTTGTATGCTTCTTCTGTTACATCCTTTTTCTATAAACACACTAAGATAAAGTGCCTACTTCTGCATTTCTGGGATTTTGAGCACCTTGTATGGTTGTTGTACTTGCACTCTGTTATAAAGTGCCATGGGGGGTTATGATGCTTTTGCCATTTTAGGCACATCCACCTTTGTCAAGTGAGTGTACCTTCCATGACATTCGCCCATGCTGTGTGTCGATGACACTGCCCTTTATCCTATGTTTGTACTTCTGTTGCACTGTTGGTGTTCCTGGTTCTTCTTCTACAGATGTTTCTGGCATTGCATTTCAGTGTTCCTGTCACCTCTCCCTGTTCAGCATTATGGGGGGGTTCACCTATTGGTTCTATTGCTTCCTGGTTTGATTGATCAGCTTTTCAGACTTTGTCTTCTCTACCTAGTCATGCACTTCAGTGGGGGTTCCAGCAGTTTCTCCTGATAGAGTTTACATTTCCTTGCTTTGGAGATGTTTCTTGCTCATTCTTGTTCCTTTCTCTGGGACATCTTTTTCCTAGATTGAAGGCTTAGTTTCCTTCATCTAGTTTGCTTTCTTGTATTTGGGTACCTGATCAGGCCTTGTTGCCGGGATCCATCTTTCTTGCTTTCTGCAGTAGCTTAGCTGTTTTGCTTCTCCCTAAGTTACACTTAAGGGGGGGTGTTAGAGTAATCATTAGTTTGCTTATTAATTAAATTATGTTGATTTAATTAGTTAAGTTATTACTCTATGCTTAAGTTTCACTTA
>MU224432.1:1355102-1376732 GCA_018584345.1 Thuja plicata | reverse complement strand
ATTATCTTCAACACAACGGTTACAACACACTTGCAATGCAAGTTCTTTCAGGAGACAATCGACACTCAAAGACAAATCCAGTAGCGCCTGATCATACCAACAATACACTCTTTTTCTATATCTGTCTCCAACCCTAAAAAATGCTTATATCATGCACTTTCCTTTTTAGGGCAACTTCTAAAGATAGTCGTATTAGGGTTTTACCATTCTCTAAGAAAATAGGAAGAGTGTACGGTACTCAACTTTATCAGTTTCCACATGTCATTGCATGTCTTCGCCCATCATTGAATCTTCTAGAAATAGCTCTTACGTGTCATAGGAATCCATCATAACCATTTCAGTTGTGATCTCCTTACACACAATTCAAGATGCTGACACATCAAGTGGAGTGACACATCAACATGCCAAATAGACATGTACACTCACACTTAATTACATTATTTGCAAGAAATACATTTTACAAAATAAATAATAAGAATAGGAATTATCCAAGGTTGAGACACCTTATTCCTAACATGTTATATTGCTAAAGATTCTGATAGTGATGAAGAAGAAGATGAAATGGTTTATATTGCTATTAAAGATGAGTCAGATGAAGAAGATGAGAAGACAATACTTTTCTCACATATCAGTAAAAATGACACATGGATAATTAATAGTGGTTGTTCTCATCACATGACTGGTGATAAGACAAATTTTGAACATCTTGAATGCTATGATGGTGGGAGTGTTATTTTTGGGAATGATGAACCCTGCTATGTGAAAGGAAAATGTTGCATTGCTCTGACAGAAGGAATCAAATGTGATAATGCTTATTGGGTTGAAGGACTAAGGAGAAATCTACTTAGTGTAGCACAGTTGGACAATATTGGCTTCAAGGTAGAATTCATGAATGGTAAGACAAAGCTCCTGGATGGTAAAGGGAACCTAGTTGGAACTGGTAGGCAAACAAAAGTTATTCTATTCTATCTTGATCTCATTGAAGGTTCATGCTTCATTGCACAAATAGAAGAAATTTGGCTATGGCATAAAAGGTTGTGTCATGTAAATTTTGATAATCTGGTAAAAAAAATAAAAAACAATAGAGTTAGAGGTATTCCTAATTTGAAAAAACTCAAGTTAGCAACATGCAAACAATGTCAAATCAGAAAGATGAGCAAGACAAGTCTCAAGAGCAAGAATTACAATACTGATGAAATCTTGGAATTGGTACACACTGACCTTTGTGGACCAATTGGAACAAAAAGCTTTACTAGAGAGAAATATTTTTTTTTTTTTTGTTGATGATCATTCTAGAATGATAACTAACACATTTGTCAGAGAAAAATCAGAAGCTTTTCATAAATTCAAATGGTATCTTGTAAGAGTTGAAAAGGAAACAAGAAAGAAACTAAAATGTCTAAGATCTGACAGAGGAGGAGAATTAATTTCTAATGAGCTCAATGAATCCTATAATGAAATAGGAATCAAAAGATAGGTATCTACCCCTAGAACACCACAAAAAAAAGGAATATCAGAAAGAAGAAATAGATCCATTATGGATTGTGCCAGAACTCTAATGATTGAAAAGAATGTTGCTGCCAAATACTAGAAGGAGGCCATCAACACTACAATATTCACCTTGAACTGAGTTCAACTAGAGAAAGGTAGTAACCATAAACCCTTTGAATAATGGTATGGCTATAAACCTAATGTTCATTATTTCAAAGTATTTGGAAGTAAATGTTACATCTTGAAGGAAGCAATAAATGGAAAACTAGATGCAAAAAGTGATGAAGGAATATTCCTAGGTTACTCATGTAAAAGAAAAGCATACAAATGTTTGAATCTTACTAATCATAAAGTCATAGAAAGTGTACATGTCAAGATTGATGAGTTTGTAGAAAGATATGAAGAGCAGAGTAGTAAAGACCCTGAAGACTACATGAACTTTGTGTATCATGAACATGATAATATCCCTATGACTCGAGCAATGGTGATTGGACAACCGAACTATCAACCACTGAATATACTAACACAAACTATAAAACCTAAGTTGCAAACTATGCAACATGAGCTGTTGGTAGAAGAGGGACCCGAGTCACAGACAGTGGAACCCGAGCATCAGACATAAGAATAGGAAAGAATGTTTGAGGATGATAGACATAGTGGATCAAGTCCAGAATCAAGACTGAAGGATCCAATACTTTCTAGATATGTTAGAAGGTATCATGCACCTGAGAAAATAATTGGAGATCAAACAGAAGGTGTAATGAAAAGGAACAAAATCAAAGGTACATGTTTACTAAGTGAATTTGAACCTAGAACTATTAAAAATGCATTGAATGATTAAAGTTGGATAGATGCAATAAATGAAGAAATTGAGTAGATTGAGAAGAACAAAACTTGGACTATTGTGCCTAGGCCAAAGGACAAGAATGTGATTGGAACCAAGTGGGTTTTTAGAAATAAGATAAATGAAAATGGTGAAGTTTCTAGAAACAAGGCCAGACTAGTTTGCAAAGGATATGCTCAAGAAAAGGGTATTGATTATGGATAAAAAATTTCTCCTATTGCAAGACTTAGAGGAGGAAGAAATCTTCTGGCATATGATGTACATAAAGGATACAAAGTATATCAAATGGATGTGAAATCTACATTTCTGAATGGAATCCTAGAAGAAGAAGTCTACATTGAACAACCTGAAGGATTTGTAGATCCTAGCAGAAGGAATATGGTTTGCAAGCTGCACAAAGCATTGTATGGAAAGAAGCAAGTGCCCAGAACCTAGTATGAAAGACTACATGGTTACCTAGTAAATATTGGATTTAGAGAACCAATGATAACAGTAGCCTGTACATGAAAGAAGGACCATAGAAAAAAATATTGTTAGCAGAGATATTTTTTGATGACATATTATTCACTAGATATGATGACTTATGCAGAGCATTCTCTGTAGCTATGAGTAAATAATTTGAGATGTCTATGTTTGGTGAGATAAAATTCTTTGTTGGATTACAAGTTCATCAAATGAAGGATGGTATCTACATTACTCAATCAAAATATATCAAGGAGATACTCAAGAAATTTGGATTGGAAGATTCCAAACCTATTGGAACACCCATGTGTACTGGACAAAAATTATCTAAGGATGATGGTTCAAAAGAGGTAGATTAGACCAACTACAGATCCATGATTGGATAATTGCAATATTTTGTTCACACCAGACCTGATATTACATTAGCAGTTGGTATTGTTGCAAGATTTTCAACTAATCCCAGAGACAATAACCTAATGGGAATCAAAATAATTTTAAGATATCTGAAGGGTACTGAACAATATGGTTTATGGTATAAGAAAGGTGGTAAGTTTGATTGGAAGACATTCACTGATGCTGATTGGGCTAGAAGTGTTGATGACAAGAAAAGCACTAGTGGTGGAGCTTTCTTTCTTGGAAAGAGGTTAGTATCTTGGACTAGAAAGAAACAAAATTGTATCTCTTAGTCTACAATAGAGGCAGAATATGCTGCTGCAATAGTGAACTGTTCAAACATCATATGGTTCAAGAAATTGTTGTCAAGAATGAAGGAAGAAGTGATAGAACCAATTATTATCTATTGTGACAACACCAGTGCCATTAACATTTCAAAGAACCCTGTGATACACACCAAAACTAAGCATATATAAATAAAGTATCATTTCTTGAGGGAATTAGTATAGAATAAAGAAGTAAGGTTGGAATATGTGAGTACTAAAGAACAAGTTGCAGACATATTCACCAAACCTTTACCTAAGGATGCTTTTTTGTATCTTAGAGGAAATATAGGGGTGCTTCCCCTAACTGAAGCTCACTAAAATACAGTTTAGTGATGCATCAACCCGAGCCAAAGTGAATATCTATCAGTTGATGCAGGTACATCTGAGCCCATTGCAGATGAATTAGTACACTCAGATACATTACAAATTCAAAGAGAAATAGTATTGACTATTGGTATGGATACTTAGAATTTATAAAGATGGAGTCTTTGGCATCTTTTGTCAAAGAGGGAGAGTTTGCTATAATATAGAAGAAATTACTTAAGGGATAGTTCATAACAGAAAGAGGGAGAGTTGATGTCAGAGGGAGAAATCTTATCAAGAGAAAGAGTTTGATGAAAGAGGGAGTTTTTGAATGAGAATCAGAATGAAGCTAAAGACATTAAAGAAAGTTTTATGTTTCTCTACAATTATTTGTATTATGACATGTTGTGTTGCCATCAATGCCAAAGAGGGAGATTGTTGAAGACAATTATTCAATTATGTATTGTCATTGATGTTACACTTATATTTACACTTATGTAATGATGTTACACAAATTTCTACAGTCAGACTAAGCACAGTTGGTGAATAGAAAGAGTTTTTCAGTGTTGACCGAGTCACTTGGGCATTTCAGTCATGGTCAGGCATCAAAGAAACTCAGTGTTAACCGAGTTGATTATTCAATGTTAGTCGACTAACACTGGTTTACATTCTATAATTAATTGGTTATATGAGGCTGACTAAATTGTGATTTATTATTTATTTAGAAGTATATTAAATCCGACTTGATAGGGCTTATCATATATATGAAAGGTCAAGTTTGGATTGAATGTGTGCAAGAGTGTGTATTAGCAAAAGTGTGGAATTCTGTGATATGAAGAGTGAAGGAAAAATCATATGGGATTCTGATTGAGTATAGAATACTCAGAGTTGCAATAGAACATTTGATCAGCAAAGATCTAGTTATAATCAGAATAGAGATCTGAATCAACGAAGATAGTTGCTTACACATATAAGTCAATTCATTGTTACTTTCTAACAATTGTAGCAGTGATCTCAAATATCTTAACAAAGTAGACTTAACAGTCTTTTCGTAAATCCTCTCACAAGGTAGAATTTATATGTTGAAGTGTTGAAGACCTCTAACAAGGCCACTCCTCACAGGGTGATTTAAATCCTCTAACAGTGTCACACCTAATAGTGTGTTTTGTAACCTTTAATAGGGTTGGATCCTAACAGGGCTCACTTCAGAAGAGTGAAAAACAATAACTAGTTACATTGGTGGTATTTCCCATATTGGATTTCCACGTTAAATATTGGTGTCACCTGTGTATATGTTATTTGTTTCATGATTTATGTTTATGCGCTTAATCACTAGAGTATAATTGCATTGGATATCATAAAGATTGCTTTAACACCTGAGTTATAGAAGAATATCTTGATTAACCGAGTAATAGTGTTATATTGTTTAAGACATCTAAGGGACAAGGGATTTGTTTTGGAGTAACTAATTCACCCCTCCCCTCTCAAGTACTTATCTCATTTCCAATAGTCCCTACATGTGTGATGGGTATTGTGGCAGTGGCTTGGCTATTTCAGAAATTCTGTTGTAGAGGTTTGTCCCATTTCCATTGAGCCTCACCTTTTCTATGTTTGTATGGTGGTGGTTTCCAATAGCTTCTTTCCATTTTTGGAAGGTGTGTTACTTATTGAGAGTTGAGTATTTTGGGTGTTTGGGTTGTGTATGCTCTATGGCTAGTGGTGGTTTCTGTCTTCCCTCATTGGGTCTAGTTTTTCCATTTTATGATAAAGAATTATTTTAACCCCTTTGTGGTGGGTTTATTGGTCAATGAAACTTGGATGGTAGTTTGGCTGAAGGCTTACTTTACGTTGGACAACAACTATGTATTTGCGGTGTGGAGATGGATTTCCTCATTTTTGGTTGGCACTTTCCTACTTGGGTCTTCTTTTTATGGGAATGGCTCGAGATGACAAATCTTCATTGTTCTAAAGAATGAGTAAGGTGTATAGTTTGATGAGACTTGTGGCTTTGCATGAAGACGAAGAAGTAGAGATCGAGGGAGGGATGTTGGTGATGGATGTCCTTTTTGTGATTTCTGGTGTTGAGGAAATGTTGTGGTAGCCAAAAAATGGGGTCATTCTTCTATTTTTTGATGATGGGTATACAAGATTTTTCTCCTTTCAGTGGGGTTGGTTTCTATATTTTTTTGTTGCTCTTGTGATGACCAAAAGCATGACATGTTATTTCCTAGTTGATGGGAATGTGATGCTCCTAATATTGTTGGGGGTTGGAAATTAACTACTATTCTTCATGGCTTACACTCATTGTTTTGAGCTTGAAGATGATGCATTCCATGGTTTCTGTCTACAAGATGGTGGCTCTTCAGTCTTTTGGAGAGTTAAAGTTGAGATTGGTTGGAAAGCTACTCGCAACTTGAGTGTGATGTAAATTTTTACGGAGTGGCATTCATTTTGGATGCCATTCTTGTGACTGGTGATTTTGGATTAATTTGTGATAGAATTTTTTGACTGGGTATGTGCAGGATCATGGTATAACAAGCTATGGCCTTAAGTAACAATGAAAAATTAGAAAATCAGGGTTAGTCAACTTGACGTAAAAATTCGGACATCTTATCAACCTTATGTGAAACATTCATAAGAGTAGAATCTATAGGAAATTGAATGAAGTTTCTAAACTACTAGCCCCTTTCTGGAAAAAAAAATTTAATTGTTGAAAATTTTAGATTTGAATGCAGTAGTACGAAAATCTCCAGAGAAAGATAAAAAGTACATGTATGTTTGACCACCTTAATCACAATCAAATCATGATGTCTTTTCTGAAGATTCTAGATATAAGTATTAGACTCATGCCTGGATGTGATGCATATTTTTGTGTAATTTTTCTCAAATAAATAATTAATTATGAATTTTCTGCTACGACATTTTCAGAATAATAAAAGTCTCATGTCTGACCACCTTAACTAATTCTAAACTTTAGAAAATTGAATATTTTTTATTTCTTATAGTAGGCGATGCGACACATGTTTCAAATTTCAAAAACGTTAAACCATTTGAAATTTATAGTTGTTTTTCAATTAGTCTGTCAATCAGGACATTAGAGGTAACTCAATTGGAAAATAAGTAATAACTACTTATTGAACTCAAAATTTGATAGCAATTATGTTGATGGAAAGTTGATAATCTCTTTAAGAAACCCTTTTTATTTCACCAATTTCAGGTGAAAAAAGGTCATTAGCTACATGGTAGAAGGCTGGAGATTAGAGGAAATATGATAAACATGATTTTTGGGTTGGCCATCCATGTTTGACATTGCAAAGTCAAAACCTGAGGCAAATACCAAGGCTAATAAGATATTAGATATTATCAGAAATGAGATATTATCGGATATCCAATATGTCCCGCCCAAATTTTGCTTTCCATTTGAAATTTCAACATTTTTAATTTTGATTTTAGTTTTTTAGTTTTTAATAGATTTCATATTTTATATTATTAATATTATATAAATACTAGATGATAATAGCATTAGTATTATATTATATTAATATTATCATGATATTTAGTAATATTAGTATTAATACATTATTATTATTTATATTAGTATTATATTGTATTATATATATTAGTATTATATTATATGAATCGATATTATATTATTATTTATATTACTATTGTATAATAGTATAGTATTAGCATTATATTTATTATTATTTATATTATAATAATAATACCTAGGAGAGAGAGAGAGAGAGAGAGTATCCCTCTCTTAGTAATAACTGAGAGGGGGGTGAATCAGTGGCCTCAAAAATCAATCCTTAAATCAACCCTTTAAAACTTAGTACCACAAAATTATACCTCTAGTTATCTTCAGTCCTACAAGATGATTGCCTTAAAATACTTATATTTACTACTTGTCGGAATGCTTTGTAAAACCTTCTACTGTATGTTTACCGATAAGCAGTCTTTCTATTTACTGAAACACAGTAAATAACTAGTGTTTACCGATCAATCCAAATTTACTAATGTGAAATGCAAAACAATAAAGTAATGACTCATAAACACAGATTTTTAACATGGAAACCCTATTAAGGGAAAAACCACTAGGACTGATAACCCAAATTTTCACTCTTCTAAAGTGAGCTTGATGAAGAGCCAACCCTGTTAAAGGTTACAAACACATTTTTAGGTGTGACCTTGTTAGAAGATTTAAATGAATAGTTTGTCACTTAGTATCTGGCATATAATTCTACCATTCTTGATCAAACACTCACTTGGCCTGTCAATAGGTATCGGGCATATCCAATGCTACTTTGTATGATCAAAATTTTTGATACTCCTTGGGATGTATCTCAATTAGAAAAGACTTTTAAGTCCTGCTCAGTTAAGAGACTTGATGCTTCAATGGTTTAATTGAAACAGTAAATTGATATGTTCACATATATAACTAGAATTGCAGATTTTTAGATCTATTGTAAGTGCATTACCTTTATGATCAATGTTATCAATTCAATACCTTTTCTCCACACTATTTTGCTCTGTGATGTTGTATCATTGTTCGTTGGTGTCTATAGAATTTAGCTCTTTCCTTAGCTTGATTGATCAGATCTAAATGAAGACTTTTTTCTCCTTCAGAATCTCTTCATCATCTATTCTCTTTTCACTCCCATAATTCACATTGAAATAGCTTGTCTCTTATATGGAAATGATTTCATCGTTTCTTGGCTTTCTTGATCTTGGCATGATCCATAATTATCGTTAATTTAATTTAACGCAGAACTCTTGTTTTATCTCATAGAGATCTTCTTTCCATCTGGACTAAACAACTTTAAATCCTTTACTTATCTATGTATTTAACTTGTTGATTAAAACAATGATAAGTACCAGTTAAGTCTATATTTATCTCTTAACAGCTAAGATTTTTGTCATTTCTGAACTCTTTGTTTTGTCAGTCAATACTTTAGTTAGTCATCGGTGATAGCTGACTGTTCCTTTGGTGACACTTCAGTTGTCTTTGGGATCTCCGTCCTATTGTCTATCCATCGGTCAACATAGTAAATCTGTCCATCGGGTTACACCGTTCTTTTTCTCGTCGGGCAACATTGTGACTTTTCTCGTCGGTAATGTTATGCTTTTGCTTGTCAGGTAACACTGTGACTTTTCTCTTGTTGGTTTACTCTGTCTGTCGGTGTGCACTCCATTGGTGTATACAGTCACTTTGTGAATACTTAACTTTTATGCATTACTAATAGCATAGCCTTTGATTCATTGGTTATTTGAAGTATTTTAGCAGTATGTACATGACCATACAGATTATATCAAGTTGACATCAATGACAATACAATACATTAACTGATTTAATGTCTTGCATTAACTTTTTGTGTCTTGGTGATCATCAACTTAACATCTTCAAATATTCAATCAGTTATAGTTCATCAATCTCTCCCTTTGGCATGATGGCAACACACTACATTATCACACTATATTATCACTAATACAATATGAAATATAATAGTTGACGTTCATCAAACTACCAATCTTATGTACTATAACCGATACAAATATCTGGTCCTTGATAAGCTCACATAGCTTAGTTTTGATTCTTGCAGTTCTCTTTCTATCTTCAATCCCTTCACTAGATAGATGTAGAATCTTTCTTCTTCTGATGTGATTTTTTCTCTTCTTGTGTCAAACTCTCTCCCTTTGACTGTTCTTTTCTTTTGATGTCTCTTTTCTCTTTTGACTATTTTCTCTTTTGACAACAATCTCTCCCTTTGTATGTACTCTCCCTTTCTAGTTACATATCTCCCTTTGGATAATGTGATAATGGATATAATATCTCCCTTTGACAACAATGTCAAACAAATATTTGATAGTAATGCCAAACAATCCTTTCTATCCATTAATATACTCCTTGAATTTCCAAATTCATTAGCAATACAATAACTCTGGTGCTTGGACTAGATAAATACCTTGATGTGTATATATGTATCTTTGGAGTCCATCTCTTTTCTTGCATCAACATGAATGATATTCTGATAATATGTAGGCTGATACAGCCTTCTAGTCATCTTACTGACCAGTAGACAAGGGTCTGACCCCTAGTCTCTTTTTCAAGTACTCAAATGTATCCTTGGGCAGTGGCTTGGTGAAGATATCAGCTAATTGTTCCTTTGATTTCACATACTCAAGTATCACCTCCTTTTCTTGAACTTTTTCTCTCAAATAATGATACTTGATAGCAATATCCTTTATCTTAGCATGCATGACTGGATTTTTGGAAATGTTAATTGCACTAGTATTGTCACAATAGATAATTCCTGGTTCAAGAATTTTTATATTCATACCTTCTAGTAATTGTTTAATCCATGCAATATTTGAGCAGTTTGCAGCAGCAACAACATACTCTGCTTCTATAGTAGACTAAGAGATGCATCCTTGCTTCTTGTTGATCCATGTGACAAGTCTATCACCCATAAAGAATGCTCCTCCAGTTGTGCTCTTTCGGTCATCAATGTTTCCAGCCCAATTAGTGTCGGTAAATACCTTAAGTTCAAATTTTCCTTCTCTTCTATACCATAAGCCATAATCCTTGGTATCCTTTAGATATCTTAGGATTCTTTTCATAGCAGTCATATGTGATTCTCTGGGATCAGCAGAAAATCTTGCAACTATTCCTACTGCATGTGCAATATATGGTCTAGTATGTACAACATACATGATTTTTCCAATCATTGATATGTACAAAGTCTGATTTACCTCGGGTGACTTGTCCTCCTTTTTCAGCTTACATCTAGTTGCCATCGGTGTTCCAATTGGCTTGGAATCTTCCATCTTGAATATTTTTAGCACTTCCTTGATGTATTTGGATTGTGTAATGAAAATTCCTTCATCTTGTTGCATTATTTGTAGACCAAGAAAGAACTTGATCTCTCCAAACATAGACATCTCAAACTCGTTGCTCATTTCATTTGCAAATGATTTGCATAGAATATCATTGCCTCCAAATATGATGTCATCAACAAATATTTCACCAATCAAAATGTTAGCATCAATATCTTCCTTCAAATAAAGATTATTGTTTTCACTAGTTCTTACAAATCCAATACTTATGAGATAGGAATGAAGTCTTTCATACCAGGCTCTTGGTGCTTGTTTCAATCCATACAAGGCTTTGTCTAGTCTACATACCATGTTCCTCTTGTCAAGATCAATAAACCCTTCTAGTTTCTCAATGTATACCTCTTGTTCAAGTATTCCATTTAGGAATGCAGACTTGACATCCATCTAGTATACCTTGAATCTTTTAAATGCAACATAAGAAAGTAATATTCTCACTCCTTCTAGCCTAGCAATGGGTGAAATTTTTTCTCCATAGTCAATCCCTTCTTCTTGTGCATACCCCTTGCATACTAGTCTTTCTTTATTTCTGGTGACTTCTCCATTCTCATTCAACTTATTTCTGAATATCTATTTTGTACCAATGGCATTCTTGTCATCTAGTCTTGGTACAAGTGTCCATGTCTTGTTTTTCTCTATCTGCTCAATTTCTTCATTCATAGCACTAATCCATTCTTCATTATCAAGTGAAGCATTGATAGATTTTGGCTCAAAGTCACAAATTAGACATCTTGTGTTTAGAGACTTACTTCTGGTTCTCATACCAACCTTGTTGTCTCCTATGATCTGGTTCTGTGGATGGTTCCTTCTGACATATCTGGCAAGTACAGGTTCAACTCTTTGTCTATCATCTTGATCATCATTTTTTCCTTCATTATGATCTTCATCGCTTGGTACATTATTTTGAGCAATATCCTATTTTTTGGTATTTGCAGCCTAATGCTCGGGTGCAATATTCTGTTGCTTGAGAGCTATACATTATTGTTCGAGTAGAGTGTCAGGTTCTTCATTGTAAACAAACCTATTGTAGTCCTTTGGTTCTATTGTGCTTTCCTTTTCATTCTTCTTTGCAAATTCATCTATCTTTACATTTGCACTTTCAACCATTTTGTTAGAGGCTTTATTGAGACATTTATAAGCCTTTCTCTTGGTGGAATACCCTAGAAAGATACCTTCATCACTTTTCGAGTCAAGATTTCCATTTCTATCATATTTTAAGATATAACATTGACTACCAAAGATATTGAAGTAACTTACATTGGGTGTGTAACCATACCATAGCTCATAGGGTGTCTTCTTGGTGTCTTTCTTCAATTGTACTATGTTCAATGTGTAAACAACAGTACTCACAGCTTCCCTCCAAAAGATTTGGGTGATGCCTTTCTCTATCATTAGTGTCCTTGCACAATCAACTATGGATCTATTTCTTCTTTCAGCAATTCCATTTTGTTGTGGTGTTCTCGGTGCAGAGACCTGTCTTTTGATTCCATGCTCATTGCAAAATTTAGTGAATTCATCTAAAATAAATTCCCCTCCTCTATCTGATCTTAAGCATTTCAATTCCTTACCGGGTGGTCCCACAATAGTGTGTCCCACTTTTTTTAACATCCTGATTTTTGCTGAAATTGCACATTTTTAAGAAAATATGATGATTTAAGCCTTCGGAGATCCCATTTGAAGGAGTAAATTCAAAATGTCTAGATAAAAGCCTCTTGGATCAAAATCTCTTTTGTATAATCCCTCTACTCCTCACTCACACCTATAATCGAGTCTCCTTTGAACCCATCAAAATGCTGACAAAAAATCACTTTAACATTAACTTTTTTGTGGGATCAAATAAATTCATTTGAAAAACCCAAATACAGGATGATAGTGCTCCAAGAAAGCTTTCCAATGATTATGATTTATATATATATTGAGTTTATTGAGACTTTTCTTTTGAAGTTTTACTAAACATAAGTTGTCTGACCATTTAGTGACTTCTCTATTTGATGCTTCTGGAAAAATAGTAAATTAGGGGAAAAAAATTATGAAAAATATCTAGGAAATAGGTATTTACGTTACCTTTCTATCAAAAAAAGAATAAATGAATTTTGATGTAGAGAGATAGAGTTAGAGCGACCCAAGTGAACCTATGTCTAAATTATAATTAATGTCACTTCATAACTCAATAAACTATTAAATATTCAACCAAATTGAATGAAACCAAATTGATTCCCTAGATATTTTTGTTACAAACCTAAATTCAAAATAATTACGTTCTTATCAGTTTTATAAAAAAAGTTATGTTGATCAAAGTGAGTGTCACTCTTGAAAAATCCTGATTTTTTACAAAAAATAATTTTTGAAGGAGAAGGAAAAATGGATACAAATAAATTCAATTTTTTTTTTTTAAAATATATTTATAAACTAGAAAAAAATTCTAAAAGTCACTAGTTTATATCATCTTCAAATTCTTAATGGTTTTATGACAATAGATGTCTGAAAGTAAATTTTTTTTTTTAGAATGTTCATTTCAGTGTCAAAGTTTGCCAAAAAGTGGGACACAATTTTGTGAGATCACCCTACCACTTTGTTTTTCTACCATTGCTTTGTACCATTTAAACATGTTGAATGCTTCTGATTTATCTTTTAGAAACATAACTGTCATCATTCTAGAGTAATCATCAACAAAGAGAATAAAATATATATTGCCATAGTAACTCTTTTTCCTCATGGGTCCACATAGATCAGTATGAACTAATTCTAGAATGGCATCAGATGTATGGTTTTTGATTTTGAACTAGACTTTGTCATCTTACCTTTTTGACAATTTTTGCACATGATATTGTTTGGCTTTGACATCCTCGGTAAGCCTCTTACATTTTTCTTTTTTCTTATCTTTATCATGTTTTCAAAATTTACATGACACAATATTTTGTGCCACTACCATATGTCTTCATTTCTAGCCATTAAGCAAGTGGTGTCAGTACCATTCAGATAGAATAAGTTACCTTTTTTCTACTCACTGGTACCAATCAACCATTCTAATTCATCAAAGATTGTTGCCTTCTTATTTTTAAATGCTACTCTGTGACCTGAATTATTCAGCTGAGAAACACTCAATAGATTATAATTCAATCCATTCACCCAATAAGCATTTTCACATTTTATCAGGTTATTCAACATTATAGTTCATTTACCTTCAACTGGACAAGGTGTATCATTACCCATTCTTATGGAACCACCATTGTAGTATTCAAAAGTCTCAAACTTTTGTTTGTCACCGGTCATATGGTGAGTGCAGCCACTGTCTATGATCCAGACATCATTTTTACTAACTTTAGATATGAGTGCAGTTTCTACATACCTTTCTTCATCTTCATCTGAATCATCTTTTATTGCCACAAACACCATCTCGATGTCTTCATCAGATTTAGTGTCAGTGTCTTCATCTTTTCATGTAGCTAGGTAACTGGCCTTCTTTCCTGTCCTTGTAGTCTTGGGTATCTCTTCTTTCTAATTTTTGGTTGCTTCTGTAATCTCGGTTATCACCTCTGTCAAACTTCTTTTTAAATGATCTATCATTACTTCTGTCATCTTTTCTCCTGTTAGGACATCTTGCAATAAAGTGTCCAATCTCTTTACAATTAAAACATACAAGTGCTAATTTACCTTTGTATTTACCTTTGCCTCTCTGCATTCTTCTAGTCATCAGTGCTTCAATTTCATCAAGATCTTCTTCTTCACTTTCACTATCTTTTCTCATAGTGTGTTTATGACTTGATTTACTTATTCTCAAAGAAGATTTGAATGCAGACTCTATGTTTGGTAAGACACTATTATCAAAATTATTCATCTCAAATGAAATCAGTCTTCCAATCAAACTATCTAGAGTAAGATTGTTATTTGCTTCTGCTCTCATTTCTTGTATGGCAGATACTCTAACAACATAAGTAGGCAGTAAGGTTCTTAGAATTTTGCTTACCACTGTCTCTTCATCTAGTACACCTCCAACTCCTCGGATAGCATTGACTACCTCTTTGATTCTTGTGTTGTATTGTGTGATGTTTTCACCTTCTTTCATTCTGAGATCATCAAAATTTCCTCTAAGGCTTTCTGGCTTGGCTCTCAGAATGTTTTTATCACCACCATGTACAAGCTTCAATTTATCCAACATGACATCTTCAAATTTAGCATTGGAGAGTGAGGAAGCAAGCTCTATTATCATGCAGTTGTGCTCATGCTTCTCTCTCATTTGTTCAACTGTGAGTGCTCCTATGGGCAACACATATTCAGTATCTAAGTATTGAGTGACATCATTTCCAATACCTGATAAGTGGACTCTTATCCTGCTTTTCTATGAAGAAAAGTTGTCTTTGTTCAACTTGGGCACATCTCATCTATTCATCTTGTGATCTTTAGCTTAGGTCTTGAAACCTTCCTTCTAAGCACACAAGCTCTGATACCAATTGTTAGTAATAACTAAGAGGGGGAGGGGAATCAGTGGCCTCAAAAATTAATCCTTAAATCAACCCTTTAAAAATTAGTACCACAAAATTATACCTCTAGTTATCTTCAGTCCTACAAGATGATTTCCTTGAAATACTTATATCAAATTACTACTTGTCAGAATGCTTTGTAAAACCTTCTACTGTATGTTTACCGATAAGCAGTCTTTTTATTTACTAAAACACAGTAAATAACTAGTGTATACCGATCAATCCAGATTTACTTATGTGAAATGAAAAACAATAAAGTAATGACTCATAAACACATTAACACATGGATTTTTAACTTGGAAACCCTGTTAAGGGAAAAACCACTGGGACCGGTAACCCAAATTTTCACTCTTATGAAGTGAGCTCTGTGAAGAACCAACCCTGTTAAAGGTTACAAACACACTGTTAGGTGTAACCTTGTTAGAGGATTTAAATGAATAGTTTATCACTTAGTATTTGGCATCTAATGCTATCATCCTTGATCAAACACTCACTTGACCTGTCAATAGGTATCGGGCATATCCAATGCTACTTTGTATGATCAAACTTTTGATACTCCTTGGGATGTATCTCAATTAGAAAATACTTTTAAGTTCTGCTTGGTTAAGAGAGTTGATGCTTCAATGGTTAAATTGAAACAGTAAATTGATCTGTTCACATATACAACTAGAATTGTAGATTTTCAGATCTATTGTAAGTGCATTTCCTTTCTGATCAATGTTATCAATTCAATACCTTTTCTCCACACTGTTCTTCTCTATGATGTTGTATCACTGTTCATCGGTGTCTATAGAATTTAGCTCTTTCCTCAGCTTGATTGATCATGTCTAAATAAAGACTTTCTTCTCCTTCAGAATCTCTTTAGCATCTATTCTCTTGTCACTCCCCTAATTCACATTGAATTAGATTGTCTCTTATATATACATGATTTCACCATTTCTTGGCTTTCTTGATCTTGGCATGATCCACAATTCTTGCCAATTATATTTAAAGAAAAACTCATGTTTTATCTCATAGAGATCTTCTTGCCAACTGGACTAAATAGCTTTAAATCCTTTACTTATCTATGGCTTTATCTTGTCAATTAAAACAATGATAAGTACCAGTTAAGTTGATATTTAGCTCTTGATAGCTAAGCTTTTTGTCATTTCTAAACTCTTTATTCTGTTGGTCAATACTTCAGTTGGTCATCGGTGAAAACTGACTGTTCCATCGGTGAGACTTCAGTTGTCTTCAGGATCTCCATCCTGTTGTCTATCCATCGGACAACATAGTAAATCTATCTTTCGGGTTACACTGTGCTTTTTCTCGTCAGGCAACACTGTGACTTTGCTCGTCGATAATGCTATGCTTTTGCTTGTCGGTTAACACTGTGACTTTTCTCTTGTTGGTTTACTCTGTCCGTTGGTGTGCACTCCATCAGTGTATACAGTCACTTTGTGAATACTCAACTTTAATGTGTTACTGATAGCATAAATTTTGATTCATTGGTTCTTTTAAGTATTTAGCAGTATGTATACGACCGTACAAATTACATCAAGTTGACATAAATGGAAATACAATACATTAACTGATTTAATGTCTTGCATTAACTTTCCATGTCTTGGTGATCATCAACTTAACATCTTCAAATATTCAATCAGTTATAGTTCATCATCTCTCTCTCCTAATCTCTCTCTCTCTCCTTGGTATTATTATTATTATTATTATAGTATTAATACTAATGTTTTTGATTAAGTAAAATAGGTTTTAAAGGGTGCCTGAAACCTGATACAAAGCTAAAGATATAACAATAAGACCTAACATAAAAATAATGGGAACAAAGACTGAGACATGCCACAGCCAGGGCCACAAATAAAGAGAATACGAAACCCAAAAAAATGAAATGTTGCAAGAAAAAATAAGACATGGAAGTCTAGCAGCCCAGATGCATCTAGCAAAGGACCAAAAGCTAGCACATGAAGCCACAAGAAGGGTCATTTCTTCCCCTTTTGGGATCGAAGGGCCATATCAAATGTGGGAAAATGTTTAGATTTTTTCCCTTTCACAGTAGTCCACCCAACATCCACCTCATTAGCCAAACCTTGCCAAGAGATCAAATCAAGGACCAAAACTCCCAAATCCGGAGAGCTAGGAGAAGGTTCTAGAAAAGGACCAGGGGCAGCCAATGGGACTAGTTCAGCAAGTGAACCAATAGCCACCAGGACAAAAGAAAACAAAGGAGTGTTTCTAGCAAGAGAAGTAGCAACCCCACTTCCATCAGAGACCCGAACACAAGTCTTGGTACAAAGAGTCACCACATGGATAGAGGCAACATAAGAAGATGGAGGAGAGGCCTCACCCAGGGAAGAGACCTCACCTGACACAAGAACATTAACCTCAGCAACCTCCAGAGCAGAAGAAACCACCTAAGAAAAGCTTTAGATAGACGAAGTCTTCCCAACAGTGTAATGTTGAGAAGATGCCCCGTTCCACCAAGAGGAAAACTTTCTTTTAATCTTCTCCAAGCCACACTGATTAGCCAAATGACCAGTTTTAAAAGATCTCCTACACTTGAAGGGGAGCCCTTCATAATCTAGGAATTGGATCCTGGCACCTTTAGAGTGCTGCAGCATAATCTTTTCTGGAAGACCCTTAGAAATGTCTAGGTCCACCAAAATCTAGGCATAAGTTCAATGAAGAATATTAGAAGATTCCTCATCAACCATAAGAAAGTCCCCAAGAGCCTCACCCACAGCCTCTAACAGAGAATCCACCAAAATATGAAGGGGGATGTAGGGAAGCCGAACCCAAATGGGAACCTTGGAGAAAGTCTCAAAAGATATATCAAACTCAGGGTGCCAAGGCTTCACCATAAGCATAAATCGAGCATCCCAACTAAAAAATTGATCACACAAAATTATTTTCCTATCAGCTGCGTTATCAAATTTTTCTATGAAAAATCTCCAAGCCATAGAAAAATGTGAACAGTACCAAAAATACTAGGTTCCCAATGTCAAGAAATCTAGGAGTGAAAGTTAGGAAGACTCGGCCAGAAGCCTTTGAACATGTAGATAAGGACATGGACTGAGAAATAAAAGGACGCCTCATCAATTTCCTTCACAACCTCATCCTCTAGAGGGATAATGATAGGGTTAGAAACCAGAAAAGGAATAGAATCCTTGTTCCCCCTTGAACCCGAAATCAGAGAAGGCTTAGCCGTAGTAGATTTGCGAGCTGACAACAAAGGGGCCGAAGAGCCAGGACCCCGAGCCACCGCAGAAGGAGCCGAGGAACTAGGGGTCAGAGGATCCATAGATCCAGGAGCCCTAGCTGCCGAAGGGGCCGAAGAGCCAAAACCCCAAGCTGCCACAGAAGGAGTCAAGGAACTAGGGTCCAGAGGAGCCGTAGAACCAGGATTCCTATCTATCGAAGGGGCTAAAGAGCTAGGACCCTAAGCCACCATAGAAGGAGCTGAAGGGCCAAGGGCCGAAGGAGCTGTAGAGACAAGAACCCTAGTTGTTGAAGGGGCCGAAGAGCCAGGACCCTGAGCCATCGCAGAAGGAGCTAAGGAGCTAGAGGCCGGAGGAGCCAAAGAGCCAGGAACCCTAGCCACCATAGCTCTGAATTGATTATTAATACTAATGTTGGATATGTGCAGGATCATGGTATGCCAAAAAGTGGCAATGTGAAAAAGAAGTCCTGATTGGTAGACTGATTAAAAAATAGCTATAACTTTCAAATGGTATATCATTTTTTAAATCTGAGACATGTGTCACATTCTATGCTTCTCCTACTACAAGGAAAAAATAAAAAAAATTCAATTTCATGAAGTTTAGACTAAGTTAAGGTGGTTAGACACGAGATTTTTTATATTCTGGAAAAGTTGTAGAAGAAAAATCATAGTTAATTAATTACTTGGAAACAAATTACAAAAAAATATGCATCACATCTGGACATTAATCTACTACTTATATATATAGAATCTAGTAAAAAATAATTATCACTTGATTGTGTTTAAGGTGGTCAGACATACGCCTACTTCTTATCTTTTTAGTACTAATTGATAGAGTGATTGAAAAATAACTATAACTTTCAAAAGATATAACATTTCTGAAATCCAAAACATCATTCACATTCTATGTTTTTCCTACTACAATAAAAAACTAAAAAAAATTCAATTTGATAAATTTTAGACTAAGTTAAGGTGGTCAGACACGAGATTTTTTATATTCTAGAAAATTTATAGTGGAAAAATCATAATTAATTATTTACTTGGAAGAAAATTACAAAAAAATATGCATCACATCCGAACATGAGTCTACTACTTATATTTAGAATCTTGTAAAAAAATATTATCATTTGATTGTGTTTAAGGTGGTCAGACATACACCCTCTTCTTATATTTTTCCTAAAATTTTCATACTACTGCATTGAAATTTGAAATTTCACCATATAGAATTTTTTTTTTATAGAAGGGATAGTATCTTAGAAACTAGATTCAATTTTCTACAAATTCTCTTCTTACACATTTTTTATATAATATTGATAACTTGTCCAAATTTTTACGTCAACTTCCCTAACCTTGATTTTCTAAATTTTCATTGCCACTTAAGGCCTAGTTTGGCATACCATGATCCTCCACATACCTTGTTAATATCAGTCATATTAATACAATGTTAATATCATAATATTAATACTATAAAAAATGAAATCTATAACAATAATTAAAAAGTAAAATAAAAATTAAAAATAGCATAGAATGAAAAAGTTCACAATTGCAAATGTTGAAATTTTAAATGGAAAGCAAAATTTGGGCGGTGAAAATCAGATATCCAATTTTATATCTGATATTCGATTAGGCTTGTGCCTTGGCATTTGGTTTGGCCATGTGTACTGACACCTAGGCCTACTAAAAATTTAACACACTTTTTAGCACATTTTTAGACGAGTGAAAAGAGGATTTTTTTTCACAACATCACTTTTTGGCATACCATGATCCTGCACATACCCAACTCTTTTATCTTTCTTTTTTTCTTTTTATTTAGACTATCTATTTAGTTAGTAAGGACAGTGGTGTTGTTTTCTCTTGTGTCTAGTCTTTTGTTAATAGTTTTCAAGGGATTGCTCTAGTCGTGTGTTTTTGGTTGAGGATTGCAACGGGTTTTGGGGTTGTCCCCAACCATGAAGAGGGGGGGGGTGGGGNGGGGGGGGGGGTGGGGTGTTTTGTTGGCCAGAAGATGGGCTTGGTTCATTTTATTTTCTTCTTATTCTTTCATGGTTCCTATGGAGGTGGAAGCGTCTTCTATGGAGGTGGAGACTTGCTTATTGATAGAGGAGGTTAGTAACTCTAAGTGGGATCCCTTCTATGGCTGTTTGGAAGTGAGTTGGTTTAATGGTGTGCTCATTTTACTGGTCTATTTCTTCTCTACTCTTATAGAGGTGGGCTCATTTTCTATTGAGATGGAAAGGAGCTTTGCAGTTGGGGGGTGAAGTTTCAATTAGGGTGTTTTTGTTTTCCACTGGATGGTCTTCGACACCTTTTGGGTTGCCAAGAGGAAGGCTTGGAGAGCTTTTCATAATCCCTTTATTAGATTACCCCACCCTGTGGGTTGGTGGTTGTTAGTTTTTAAGAGCATTTCTTGGCCTCTATGTTGTAAGTGGCCATTTGTGGCCCCTTGTTCTTTTATCTAAGCATCTTTAAAGAAGATAAATTACTTTTCTAATAGTGTGTCATTTTTGGCTTTATTTTTAATAGCTAGCACCTTTATTTGTGTTGTGGATTCCTTGACAAACCTCGAGTTGTGGGATTGTAAGGGTCATGCCCCTTGCTACGCTGCTTATTTAATCAAAAAATAATCAATAAGTTGTAGATGAATATATTTATGTGGTTAATATTTCCCTTGTTCTTTAATAACTAATTATTTTTTGAAAACCACCAACCTTATAAACATAATCAATTGTAAATGAATAATTTATTTGGTTTGCATTTCTTTTTTCTTTTTATTAAAAGAAATCGTCCTTACAAATTTAAAATTAAAAAAAAAAAACATCTCATCAATAAAAGCATCTCTCCTACTAGAGCAAAATGATTAATCAATTCTAAATAAATATAGTAATTTGGTTGACATTTCCTTTTTTATTTCTACCATTTAAAATCCTTATTGCTTTCCATAAAAAAGAATTAGAAACACACCAATATAATTAAATCTATTCAATAATGATTATATCTCAAGTTTCTTTCATTACCATGCACACTTTTCAAAGCTCATGACTCATATTAATGTATTTTATATATCCTTTAAATGATATTGAAATGATTCGGATTTCAACAAGAGACGCAAGCGTCAAAGTTCCTGCCTATTGTGAAATATTTTTAGGGGTAAGATATGGTGAAATGAGAATGTGTTTAAGGTAGTGTGGACAAATTGTGTGACACTAATCATGTAGAAATAAG